>CATIXY010000031.1:0-16587 GCA_949715475.1 Microchrysa polita
AATTCAAGGTTTTGTGAAATTGGTTTAAAAAAAATTTTCTTAGAAGAACCAAAATGGGGGGTTGGGTTTGTATGGCAGCCCCGTGACCCCATTGTCCGATTTGATCCATTCTAACAAATGTTTTGTGTTATCAATAGAAACACATTTGTGTGAAATTTGGTTGAAATTGGTACACAAATAAAAAAGTTTTTCTTAGAAGAACTCAAATTGGGGGGCTAGGTTTGTATGCCAGCCCCATGACCCAGTGATCCAATTTGGGTTAATCAAACATACAAACAGCCTGCAACAATAAAAAGCACGTGTGTAAAATTTCAGCTCCGTAGCTTTTATAGTGGCCGAGAAAAACGCGCTGCAACAGACGGACAGACAGACAGACAGATAGACAGACGGACATCGTCCAATCGAGTCATCTCGTCATGCTGATCATTAGGGCTCGGATTTTTATGTTTTTACATATTTTTTCTTTAGACTGATAATCAATTGCTGGGGTGTTTTCTTTGCGTTTCAGAACATTTGAAAACAAATGGCATGCATTTGTTTTTACATATTTGTAAATATTCAAGTGATATTATATATTTTTAAATATTTCACTCTTTTTTACATATTTTTTTCCATATTTAGAAAATTTGTACATAAGTACGAACAAATGGTTAAAAAAAATATTGAATTGAATACAACAGTTTCATTGGAATTAGGTGTAAGTTCTCCGATTTTTGAAAGGAGATGCATTATTAAATAGATACTTATATATCCATACATGGGACAGTTTATTACTCAATTATATGAACAGAGATATACAAGCCGAAATGTTTTTTTTAGAATACGTGTACAAGTGAATTTTTCATATATTCCAACCAGAACAGAACACTATGCTATTCAGAGAGAAGGTCGTAAATTATCCAAATATTACCACTTTTATTGTTTTTTTGTCTCTGCAAAAATTGATGCATAGCACAATAAATTGAAGTGATAATTTTCTAATTGGATGAAACTAAATGCACTGGGCTAACTTGGGATATTTCTTACCAAAAGAATTTTTATGGACAATATTTCAATTTGCTAGAAAAATAATTTGGCTGAGGAATGAAACAATAAATCAAAATGCAAAAGGTAAAGGACTATGCTGCATTAAGGGAGACTCCGTAGTATATTTGCATTCAATATTTGGGTTAGCTAGTTAGAGGGGTAATATTGCTGAAATTATATAAAGGACGTATATGGATATTGTCTATAAAAAGGTCCTGACGAGGATTTCCGTTGAGACGGAAGTGTTTTATTTTGTGACAATTGCGAAAAAGCTGTGGCAACCACCAAAAGGTCTCAAGTTGTACAGCATATTTCTACTGCTTTACATAAACAAAACAAAAAGAAAAGAAGGACCTCGAAACAAACGTTTATTTCTCCTTCGGAAGGCAGCACCAAGTCGGCGTTTAAAATGGATTTATGTCGCGCTTTTGTCAAAGCCGATATCCCATTTTATAAACTCAAGAAGTTCTTGGAGAAGTATAGTGGGCGAAGAGTTCTCGAGGAGAGCACCATAAGAAAGACCTATTTATGCGACGTCTACACGGAAGCACTTAATAGAATTCGCGATATAATTGGTGATGAGCCCATATGAATCTCAATAGACGAAACAACAGATGACGAAGGGAGATATATAGCCAACGCTATTGTTGGGCTATTATCTGCGGAAAAAACGAAGCCCATTTTGTTTAATATCGAAAACTTAGAAAAGTTCAACCACGCAACTATTGCTCAAAGCTTTGGATATGGATAGGGTCCATCATTTAATTTTAATTGATAAACTGCACTTCTTTGGTGTAATGGGGTCGTTGCTTAATTGAATCCGGTCCCACCTTCATGAACGTATACAATTCGTCAAATAAGAGGGCTTCATATCCATAAGCGTATTGGCGTCCTCTGAGGTGCCCCAGGGAAGTCATCTAGATCCACTTACATATTTTTAACATCTTTATATCAGTCTTATCACATATATTACGGGATATTCTTAATCTTTTCCATGCTAAAGACTTAAAGTTACACCATTCCATCCTTACACTGTATGATTCAGCATTCCATTAATCTAAACTAAAATCTCAAAGTTAACAAATGTTAAGTGATTACCTTTTTTCGGAAAATGGAGTTATAATCAGACCGTACATTTTCAACAACGTTCTTCAAATAGTAGGGTACTATGTACTTTGCTTGGCCACCAAGCAGTTTGCTTTTATTAAAAGTCGTTCTAAAGAATTTAAAAATATTTGGGTTACTAAATACTTATACATAATGCTACCAACTAGTATTACCGAATTTAAAGGATGTGACCCTTCCAGATAAAAGGATAAAAAAAGTACATACATGTAAGAAATAAAAAAGGGTTAGAAAGTACGTGTATTCGTCCAGTTTTTATTTTGTTTCATTAAACATTTTGTAATAATAATAGATATACAGATATAATAGGCCAGTCAAAATCGACATTAACCTCGGAATAAATGGAATACTACCGTTATTTCGCTTAACTGTTTTAGAGTATTACTGGCTATACAAATCCAGATTTGTAACCCTGGTGACCCTGTGCTAATTTTTTGGCGAGCCAAAAAGAGCGATTTTTGTGCTCTTTTTTTACAATTCCAACAATATTAAAAAAAAAAATTACCTTAGAAGAAAAACGATGATCTGCATTTTGAAATTAGACAAAATTCCCAATCCTTGATTGATTTTTATATTTCCGGGAGTACCAATTCAGCTATAAACACCTTGCCGTCAAATTGACGGCTGTGACCCTATTAGGTATACAAAATTCCTGACCCTTCTAGTGTTAAAATAGCAACGAGTAGCTTAAAATAGCAAAGAGTAGCATAAAATAGCAATGAATAGCTTAAAATAGCAATGAATAGTCCAAAATAGCAATGAATATTTAAAAAATAAATTATTATATCAGCGGTCAAATATGAATAGCTTAAAATAGCAAGGAATAGCTTAAAATAGCAAGGAATAGCTTAAAATAGCAATGAATAGCTTAAAATCGCAATGAATAGTTTTAAATAGCAATGAATATTAAATAAATAAAATAAAATATCAGCGAACAGATTTAAATAGCTCAATAGCAATGATAATAGCTTAAAATAGCTATGGATAGCTTAAAATAGCTATGAATAGTATTAAATAGCACTGCATAGCTTGAAATAGCAATGCAAATTAAATACATAAATTAACATCACCTAAAATAGCAATGAGTAGCTTAAAATAGTTATAAATAGCTATGAATAGCTTGAAATAGCAATGAGTAGCTTGAAATAGCAATGAGTAGCTTGAAATAGCTATGAATAGCTTGAAATATCAATGAGTAGCTTAAAATAGCTATGAGTAGCTTGAAATAGCAATGAGTAGCTTAAAATAGTTATAAATAGCTATGAATAGCAATGAGTAGCTTAAAATAGTTATAATTAGCTTGAAATAGCAATGAATAGCCTTATAGTCTTAAAATAACATCACCTTAAATAGCATGGAGTAGCTTAAAATAGTTATAAATAGCTACGAATAGCTTGAAATAGCAATGAGTAGCTTAAAATAGTTATAAATAGCTATGAATAGTTTGAAATAGCAATGAGTAGCTTAAACTAGTTATAAATAGCTGTGAATAGCTTGAAATAGCAATGAATAGCCGTATAGTCTTAAATAGCAATGAATAGCTTGAAATAGCAACGAATAGCTTAAGATAAATTTCGTGAAAGTCGTCCAAAATCAGTTGTTGTTCCGGAAACCACTGATGCTGTGCGCGAACTGTCAAAATCGACATTAACCTCGGAATAAATGGAATACTACCGTTCTTTCGCTTAACTGTTTTAGAGTATTACTGGCTATATAAATCCAGATTTGTAACCCTGGTGACCCTGTGCTAATTTTTTGGCAAGCGAAAAAGAGCGATTTTTGTGCTCTTTTTTTACATTTCCAACAATATTTAAAAAAAAAATGCCTTAGAAAAAAACGATGATCTGCATTTTGAAATTAGACAAAATACCCAATCCTTGATTGATTTTTATATTTCTGGGAGTACCAATTCAGCTATAAACACCTTGCCGTCAAATTGACGGCTGTGACTCTATTAGGTATACAAAATTCCTGACCCTTCTAGTGTTATAATAGCAACGAGTAGCTTAAAATAGCAAAGAGTAGCATAAAATAGCTTAAAATAGCAATGAATAGTCCAAAATAGCAATGAATATTAAATAAATAAATTAAAATATCAGTGGTCAAATATGAATAGCTTAAAATAGCAAGGGATTGCTTAAAATAGCAATGAATAGCTTAAAATCGCAATGAATAGTTTTAAATAGCAATCAATATTAAATAAATAAAATAAAATATTAGCGAACAGATTTGAAGAGCTTAATAGCAATGAGAATAGCTTAAAATAGCTATGGATAGCTTAAAATAGCTATGGATAGGTTAAAATAGCTATGGATAGCTTAAAATAGCTATGGATAGCTTAAAATAGCTATGAATAGTATTAAATAGCAATGAGTAGCTTAAAATAGCAATGAAAATTAAATAAATAAATTAACATCACTTAAAATAGCATTGAGTAGCTATGAATAGCTTAAAATAGTTTTAAACAGCTATGAATAGCTTGAAATAGCAATTAGTAGCTTAAAATAGTTATAAATAGCTATGAATAGCTTGAAATAGCAATTAATAGCCTTATAGTCTTAAATAGCAACGAATAGCTTAAGATGAATTTCGTCAAGGTCGTCCAAAATCAGTTGTTGTTCCGGAAACCATTGATGCTGTGCGCGAACTGTCAAAATCGACATTAACCTCGGAATAAATGGAATACTACCGTTCTTTCGCTTATCTGTTTCAGAGTATTACTGGCTATATAAATCCAGATTTGCAACCTTGGGGACCCTGTGCTAATTTTTTGGCGAGCGAAAAAGAGCGATTTTTGTACTCTTTTTTTACATTTTTTTTTTTACAACAATATTTAAAAAAAAATATCTTAGAAAAATACCGGCGTACAGAGGGCTGCGCCCGCAATACGAGGGTTTTTTAGAATTTTGATGCGTAGTGAATATGTTTTGTACATATATTTTATAAGCAATAAATAAGAATTGTGCACAACTTTCATGAAATGCTTCCTGTAAATCTATTTTTGGATTGGTCTAAATAACCAATCCAAAAATAGATTTGCTATTTACCCAAAAATCTATACAGGCATTTTTCGATTTAAGATTTCTGATGGCCTTTGAGCAAAAATAAACTCAGGGAAACGTAAGGCTGGCTTGGCTTTATATACATATGAACTGAATTATTAGCTGTAAATCTACTGTTACTGTTTTTCTAATCAAGGAAAAGCAACTTATATGAAATGATTCCATTGTGTCCCCTGAAATAAGAGCCCACTCAAGCTTTCCTATGAGTATTGAACAAGTATACTTTTGCAGCTATTCAGTGACACCCTGTTAACTTGGTCCTACAAACTTCAAAAAATATTTGTGGCAAACGCTATTACCATTCTATGCGTTTCCACCAAATTTCATGTACATTGTTTCATCAAGTTAAACGATATGCATTGAAGAAATGCTTAAGAGGCTTCCCTTGTATTGTGAAAGGCCCTTACTAAATACTTACTTGGCTATGTTTCCGGTTTGGATACAGTTATTCGAATGAAAATTCGTAGACATATTCCCTGTGTAATTTTCTAAAAACCCTTAGCAGAATTTTCATATTTGGAAACCTAAGAGGGGCTACACACGAACAAATTGAAATTTTACAAATTTACTGTAATTTACTTTTCCTTAGCAAAAATCAACAGTCTTAATATTTAACGTATATAAGGCCATACTGACCAATCTTTGTGCAAAGTTTCATATCGAAAAACGGAGGTCGAAAAGGAAGTTTAACTTTAAACGCCAATAACTTTTTTACCGTTACTCAAACTGAAAAATTTTAACTGATATGAGATGTACTCAATTAGATCTTTGATTTAAATACCCATACGTCAATCTCCGATAAAAACTAAAAAATTCGACTTTTTTCAAACGTTCGGGACACCCTGTTATCTTCTTCCTACCAACTTCTAAGGAATATGTGCCAAAGACTGTAACCATTGTACACATTCCTACCAAATTTCATGACAATCGGTTGAGCCGTTCGCGAGTTATTTAGTGAACAGATGGACGGACGGACGGACAAAATCGATTTCATAAGGGTTTTTTGAAAAAAAATTTCTAAAAAACTCTAAAAAAACAATGATCTGCATTTTGAAAGTAGACAATTCCCAATCCAATGATATCCTAACCACTTTTGTAAGTCAAATATTGACGGAGATACAGGTTTTCAAAAATAGGGTATTTTCCACAAAAAAAAGGTGAATTCTAAGCTTATGTTGTTTGCCGAAACGACATTTACTTGAAATTCGCAATTTTTTGGTAAAAAATACCATTTTCTTAAAAACCTGTAATTTCGTCAATATTTGACCTAGAAAATTGGTTAGGATATCATTGGATTGGAAATTCTGTCTACTTTCAAAATGCCCAACACAGTTTTTATCCATGACAATTATTTAAAAAAAAATATTGTTGAAAATGTAAAAAAAGAGCTCGCCAAAAAATTAGCACAGGGTCCCCAGGGTTGCAAATTTGGATTTATATAGTTAATAATACTCTGAAACCCGAGGTTAGGCCTTTTTTGTAAAGTTTTACTGGCGTATAATATAATACGATTAATGTAAAAATCAAATCGAAATAAATGAAAATGATAAAATTTTGTAGAGGTACGTCTCCAATGAACGATAAGGTGGACAATATTGGAAGTCAACTTTTGCAAACACGTAACAAATTTACAAGTTGGCTAACTTAGCTAAATCGGGCCCGTAGCGATGACTTGGACAACATGTGAAATTTGTATCGTTTGTAAAAGTTTCACGACTATGTTCGTCCAACTTATCGTTACCTTAGACGCGCCTTAGTCAGCCTCGTCGTTAGAGAACATATCAATTGACATTGCACCCGGTCTCGATTCTGGGTGCTTGAAATCGTGTTCGCCTGACCGGAAATTTTTCGCAATAGTCCTGGCTGTGTTTTAATGAAGTTATAGAAGTCAACACACGAAACGAGTATTGATCTTGACTGTCGACATGGATTTAAGTGTCTTTCACGAAAAGCAGCCAAAGTTTAGAAAAGGGCGAATGAAAAAAGTCCTCGATTATTTTGGACACATCTTGAGACCAAAAAAATATGCTTTACTAGTTCGAAGATTTTTAAAATCGAGGCTATGGCAGGTCCCAAAGCCAAAAAACGCGTCTTGGCATAACCCAGCAGTTTGAAATATTCTGCATTTTCAGAATCGCAGATTTGATTGATTTCAACCTTTCAACACGAACTGTGTTTATGTAAAAATGCGAGTAAATTTTCACGACCACGCATTTCAAGTCCATTGGCAGTCGGTCACAGGCCGACTTCAGTGCGTAAAACTATGTGTGCAGCGTAGCCAACACCAACAATTTGTGGTTTCCATGGTTTCAAAATATTAAAAACATTGTTGCTTCCACCACGGTCACGTGAGCCGAAAATAATCGGACAGCATGCCGCTACAGAATCCAACAACTTTTTCGGCGATTCCGTTTTACTCGGCAGTACGTTTTATCAATTCGGAAATGATCTGTACTATCTCACCTTTTCATGAACAAAGCTCCAACATCTTCACACGTACTCCGATTGTGGGAATAAAATATCGGACTTAATATTTCCGTGATTGGATGCATCCGTTGTAATGCAAAGAAAATTCCTTTTCGACATTCGCGACAATTGCTAGAGTGCGTTTGATGCAGGTCGGTGTTTCGATTAAAATTATAATCTCAATTCAATAGTAATGAACTTTTTTTTCTTTGTAAAAAAAAGGTCGGATAAAGTATCAAAAAAGGACAGAATTCTGAAAGGATCAGAATAGGAAAAAAAGGAGTCTCCTTTTAAAAACAGTATAGTTGGTAGCATTACTTATACACCATTCTTGTCCACATAGTATGGAACCATGTTGTGTAGACATGGTTCCATACACTAACATAGATTTAATGCTAACTCCATCATATCTGGAAGTCAAACGTATCAAATACAATGAGTGTTGATATTCCAGATTCTAGTGACTGTTTAGATTGTTTGGAGTATGGTGTCTCTGGCATCTGATTGTCTTATTGGCATTACATACATGGAGATTAGTCTGTATTGCATCTGTTTTGTGGACAATTTTTGAACATGTGAACAGATGCCGAACCAATGATGGAAGCGGTTTTATTTTTTGTCGGCTTAATTATGTAATATGTGTTTTTTTTTTTTAAACTATGGAACTTTAAACTGAGAAAATGCATGGAAATAAGTCTTCAAAATTCATGAAATTTGATTAATTTTAAATCTTACACTTTGAAAAATATGTCTAATGACGATTTAAGACAAATAGACGCCACATCTAGCCGTTATCTGAAGGCGTTGTTTTTCCACACTTGTGAGAAATACTTAAAGCATGCTGCATTTAAGCAATTACGTGTGGACTGTGGAGTAGGGATGTCAAAAACCGGCCCATAACCCGGTTTTCGGTTTTTTCGGTTTTTTCGCAAAGCCGGTTAGACCGTCCGGTTTTAACCGGGCTCAAAGTACCGGTTTTCGGTTAACCGGTTTTTCATTGAATTGCTTAGAATTTTAGCAAAATAATGCATACACACTCGTTAAGCTGATGTTCGTATAGAAATATGACTGTGTAATGGAGCCCTAAAAGAGAAACATATTGAACAAAAAAGATAATCAAATAAAATTGTCAGAAGTATTCATAAATGTTTCAAAATTAGTTAACTGAGTTTTATTGCTAGACAATTAGTGCAGTCAAAATATCCCATTTCAGGCCTCCAAATAGAAAAAAATTGAGTAAGGCTATTTTTCGTGGCTTTTGAATCAGCGAGCTCCCAGGAATCTACTTAAAACTCACTTTAAAATAAATAAATAACAGGCGCGACAATCCAACATTGGACTAAGGCTGCAGGACGTGTTAGTGACATCCTGTTTCCAAGATCTTATCTGCTTTTTGTTGAGGTAATGAGGTCAGCATCACGCTCAGCAGTGTTATTTATCCCCATAAATGGGTACTCGTTTAACATCTGAGTGAGATCATAGTCCGTCACAAGCTCGTGAGTTCGAAAAACACAATGGAACACGGTGAGATTTGAACTCATGACCCTGTGCACCGAAGGTGCGCGCACTAACCGCTCGACCAGCCAGACTACTCACTTTGCTAAAAAAAATTTTGATCGGAAAGGTCCCAAAAAGGCCAAAAAATGATACTCTTTAATCCTTGGCCGGAGGTCAGCATGTAGGGTTTCAAATCAAAGGGGACGTCGAGTACATTACATATCCAGTGTTTGTTTCCTGTTTCAAGGACCCTCAACGGAATAAATCGAGATTAAATCGAAAATTATTGTGTTTTCCGTGTATTTTCAAAGCCATAACTACGAGAATAATCCAAGTTGTCACTACGTTTCTCACTTTTCCGAATCTATGATAGGTTAAGATTCTACCATTAAATTTGCTAAGAAAAAAATTATCGAAAAGCTCTGAAATAGGACACTAAAGAACGCTAATTGCAAACCTTGATTGAAAGTGAGCATGCGGGGTGTCATGTTAAAGAGGACGTCGAGTGCATTGCATATCCGGTGTTTGTTTCCTGTTTCAAGGACACTAAATGGAAAAATTCGGGCTAAAACGAAAAATTACGGCTTTGGAAGAATTACATATACGAGAAACATGAAAATTTACCATGGGCTCCCAATTTTCTCCTGTCAGGGTCCTTGAAACAAGTAATAAACGCTAGATATGGAATGCACTCGACGTCCACTTTGATATGAAACCCCGCATGCCCACGTTCGATCAAGGTTTGTTATTAGTGTCCTTTTTGAGAGCTTTCCGATAATTTTTTTTTTTAGCAAATTTAATGGTAGAATCTTTAGCTATTATAGATTCGGAAAAGTGAGAAACGTAGTGACAATCTGAATTACTCTCGTAATTAGGGCTTCGGAAAGATACACGGGAAACACAATAATTCTCCATTTAATCCCGATTTATTCCGTTGAGGGTCTTTGAAACATGGAACAAACATTGATTTGATACCCCACATGCCGACCTTCATTCAAGGATTAAAGAGTATCCTTTTTTGTCCTTTTTGGGACCTTTCCGATCAACATTTTTTTTTAGCAAAATGAGTTTTAGATTCCTGGGAGGGAGCCCACTGATTCAAAAACCACAAGAATTAACCTTACTCTATTTTTTTCTATTTGAAATGCTAATATGACTGCACTATGATGTAGATGTTGAAGTCTTTGTGGACACGACGGATGTTGAAGTGGACGCGGATATCGATGTGGACGCGGACGTCGTAGCAACTGCCGATTCGTCTTCCTATAACAATGAACTCTAAATGCACTGATCTGATACATATATAAATTCACGACGCACGACTCTTTGGAAAGGAAAAATGCAAGGATCGGTAGTTTGACGAAGCGATGGTTCTTGGAATAATAGGAGGAGGAGAGTGTTGGGAAATACGAAATTTTTCATAGAAGACAAGCAATAGAATTACAGACTGACAAATCAAGAAAATATGAAAATTTTATGAATTTGGAAAGTTTTTTTTTCGGTTTTAACCGGATGGGCAAACAACCGTCCGGGTTAAAACCGGGAGGATGAAAAAACCGAAAAAAACCGGTTAACCGTTTTGAAAGTACCGGTTTTCGGACTAACCGTCCGGTTTTTGACATCCCTACTGTGGAGTACTGATGTGTTAATGGTTCGGATATGCTTTTTTTTTCACAAGCTTGTGATGACAATAAGAACCATAAGATGAAGAAAAAGTTACAATTCAGTGCGATGGTGCAACCTTTGATCCATATGTCTTTGAACATTCCGATGGTGACAATATTACAGTCGAATGTGAGTTATGTAAACATGATTAGTCACGTCTTGATTCCTCCATTAAACGGCATTGATATTGTCAAAATTGCGGAGGATACAGATTGATTGAATATTTAATTTATGATCAGGTAACTAGCCTAACACGATTGGATTATTATCTTTGGTTAAAGCATGGAACATAATTACGATCTCTTTTTTGAAAATCATCATTCGATACAATTAACGCAGAAATACAGCAAGACTTAGGGTATACGAGAGTTACTACAAAAGTTTCTAGAAAATAAATGAAAACGATTTTTTTTTCAAAAATGCTTTTATTATTTATCAAAATATTCACCGTGATCATCTATACACTTTCGCATGCGCAAACCAATTTGTGAAGTATTTCTCCACTCCGATGGAGATACCTCCAAACATGGCTTCTGAACGCTTCGGGCGAAGAAAAACGTTCACCACGTTATTTATTTTTAATAAATGGGAACAAAAAAATTATTCCGTGCCAAGTCATAGGACTGTAAGGCGGATGACCCGTCAATTCAATGTATTGACCGGTTAAATAGGCGCTAGTTTGAACTGATGTGTGACAGCTCGAATGGTCATGATAGTCTTCCCTTGTTCGTTTTGCGGATTTCCCCGAAGATTTCGGGCAAGCAAATGGTCGTGTACCACTCGGAATTGACCGTACTAGGTTCCTCAAGTGGAACAATGGCCACAGACACCATTTGCCTCGCTTCGTGCGCGTACAACTTTTCTTGGATTGGGCTCGTCTTTGAAGACCCACACGGTCGTATGCTGTTTAGTTTTCGGCTCATAGGCATATATCCATGATTCGTCACCGGACGATTATTCACGTCATTTGATGCACCGTTATTGTATTTTTTATAATTTTTCTGCACCAATCGACTCGAGCGTTTTTTTGAGCTATTGTAAAATTATGCGGGATCCAACGGGAACAAACCTTTTTTACGGCCAAGTGTCCATGCAGCATTGAATGTATGGGCGGGGGAGAAATGCCCAAGGATGCCTCTATCTCACGGTATGTCATATGCCGGTCTTGCGTAATCATTTCACGCACGGTATCCACGTTTTCCGGCACAATGACTATTTTTGGACGACCTTCACGAAACTCGGCCTTGAGTGAGTTACGCCCACGTTTTAGCTCGTTAAACCAGTTATAAATTATCGGACGAGATGGTGCGTCATCCCAAATGCAAAATGAAGCCGGTCGAAACACTGTTGTTGTGATAATCCAACTTTAAAATCGTAGAAAATCATTGCACGAAAATCTTCATGAGTTAATTCCATTTTTTTGCTAAATTGACTTTTTTAACTAACTGTAACTTACACGAGTATCACTTGTCAACAAAGTGTTCTGAGCAAGCATATGCTAAAAAGGGTCAAGATTTCCGATGGATATAACATATTTGACGAAAACGTACTAGAACAGGCCTATTCTAAAAACTTACTTACGTAATAGTCGAGAAAAATGGTCCTCTAGATAACGGTAAGTATGCGCAAGACCTACCGGCTTTTTGTAAAAAATATTTATCAAGTATAATAAATGTGAGAGGTTTCTCTCTCAAATGAATCTAATTTTACAAATATTGAGCACAGTTATCCTTATTTTATTTCAATTAAAAGCTCCATAGTTTCAGAAGAAACACCATTTATATAGATTGTTGATTGTATATGAAGAATACAATTAAAGTAGATTAAAGATTGTTAACTGATTAATATATGAATTATAACTATTGTTTACGATATTATGTTTATCAACAACAAGAAGTTTTTCTGGAACTTGAATGAAGGCAAATTAGAGAGTGAAGACAGAGACGCACTTATTACATTGGAAGAAATATTATCTGGAAAGGCAGATCGGGAATTAACTGCAATTAACGCTTGTAGAGCCGGTGGCTCAAATATGGATGAGCAGTTGGAGAATATAACGAATCAAAACCAATTAAGTAGCGCATAGGAAGATGCAGCCGTCTGCGACGATAGCAAAAACAAAGTAAAGGAAATACAAATCCTCGCATATAACGTTGCAGGGTTGAAAAATAAAACTATTTTCAATGATTTTTACAAGTACATAAATAACTATGAATTAATTATGCTGAGCGAGACTTATATAGTAGATGATTTCGAAAAAATTGAAAGTAAACTCCTGAATTATAATGTACGATGGATTCCGGCAATTCGGAGAGCTCAAAGGGGTCGACCAAGCGGAGGGCTTCTTTTAGGATATAAGAAAGAGTTAAAAAATATTAACTGTTCTTTTGTGGAGCACGATAATAGTACGTATATCACCGTGAAAATTAATAATAAATCGCTGCACGTAGTTCCCATATATTTAAACTGCAACAATTGGACGCATGATTATAACAAACTGGCTGATCTCCTCGCACATATAAACAGTAGTAATATTCTTATCATTGGGGATGCAAATGCTCGGATTGGAAATGAGCAACCAATGGCAAATCGAAGGCTGAACTCAATGAGGGCATCCAAAGATGAACTGCTTAATGCATGCGGAAAGAATATGCTCGATTTAATAGATTCGTACGGACTCAAAGTTTTTAATGGTTGCTCTTCGAGTGACGTCACTGGAGAATGCACATATGTTGGGAGTCAAGGGCACTCAGTGATTGATTTATGCCTGGCCGGAGGGGACTGGTTGCCCCTCATTACGGACTTCACGGTAGCACATAAGCAGTACTCCGATCATCTCCCAATACTTGCCACTATTGGGTTAGATTGCATCGGAGGAACTGAAACGGAGTCAATGAAATTACTGCACAAAATCATATGGAGGAAAGAGAACGCAAGAAATTATATCGCAGATTTGAACACAAAGTTATTAGAACGATCAAGCATAACCATCGAACAACTCAGTCAAATAATCTTTGATATTGCGCACAGACCAAGCAATCCGAAAACATTTAAACAACCATGGTTTGATTTTGAATGTGAAAGAAGCAGGAAACGAGCATTCGCATGGCTGAAATTATTTAAGAAATATTCAAATGAGACTACAAGGAAAGCGTACGTTCAATCAAATCAAGCATTTAAGTATTTGTGTAATGAAAAGAAGCGACTGTTCTACCAGCAACAAGCGGGACTATTGGGTGAATGTACTAGTTCTAGAGAGTTTTGGCAAATAGCGAACCGCATGAACAAAACTAACACATATAAAATTGGAAATGCTTTAAGTGCGGCGCAGCTCAAATCACACTTCAAGCAAATGTTACAAAGTGCGGACATGAACGAATGGGTACAATTTGCAAGGCCGAACTGGGTCCAACCGATATTGGATGCAGAAATTACGTCAGATGAGGTCCGCAAAGCCCTTGATCAATGTAAGGATAAGAAGGCGGCTGGGAGTAGTTGTGTACCCGTGGAGTTTTACAAATATGCCGGTGAAAATTTGACAAGTATCTTAACCGAAGAGTTTAACAGAATATTTGATACGGGAAATATACCAGATGAATTGAGGGAAGCGATCATATTCCCCATCTTCAAGAAAGGCGATGTTAACGATCCGGAATGTTACCGAGGTATTTCATTTTTGAACTCAACGGCGAAAATTCTGGCAACGGTTCTACAGACAAGGTTATCGAAATGGCTATGTGATGAACAGAAGATATCGGAAAACCAAGCGGGATTTCGTAAAGGATATTCGACGGCCGACCATATCTTTGTACTTCAAAATCTGGCAAATTTATACGTGAATGACGGTAGAAAATTGTACGCGTGCTTTATCGACTTCAAGGCTGCATTCGATACCATCAATCGTAATGCCTTGTTTTACAAGCTGTATAATTGTGGAATGTCTGCGAAATTTGGCAACTTTTTGGAAAGACTGTACGAAAAAACAACGGCGATGGTATGGAGCGGGAATGAGCTATCGGCAGCATTCGAAACGAACGTAGGTGTGCGGCAGGGATGCAAATTGAGCCCGGATATATTTGCGGTTTTCATTAACGATATTTTGAACGATTGCCCTGGAGGAGTAGAAGCTTTTGGAGAGCTAATAAAGGGGCTGTTGTATGCAGATGATATAGTGCTTTTTGCGGAGTCACCACAGGATTTGCAGCACATGATTAACCATTTAGAAATTTACTGCGTTACATGGAAATTAACTGTTAATCTCCAGAAGTCCAAAATAATGGTTTTTAAGAAAAAATTTCGATTAGCACGAAACGAGAAATGGACCTTTAAAGGAAACGGCATTGAAATAGTCAAACAGTACAGATACCTTGGGATATTAATATCGTACAATGCAAGTATGGGAAAACATCTGGAAGATAAGCTAAAGGAAGCGAAATGGGCAATTAGCTCAGTATGGAAGAACTGTTTTAGTAACAGAAATATTGCACACACGGCGAAATATAAAATCTATAAGGCAGTGGCGCAGTCTATTCTGTTATATGGTGCGCAGGTATGGGGTGGAAACACTTATGATGAAGTTGAAAAGCTACAACGCTACTTCCTAAAACGGACATTTCAATTGCCTACAACAACACCAAATTATATGCTGCTGCGTGAGACTGGCTTACCACCATTATTCATAGAGACGTTGAAAACGCATATAAACTATCTGGCGAATGTTGCACAAATGAGCTTTGAGCGGCTGCCTAAGAAAGTGCTAATGTACGCAGTTAATCGGAGGACCCTTTTTTATAGCGATCTGGAGATGCTCGCGGAAAAGGCTGGAACGACTTTTAGGTGGGATGGATCAAGTAGCAATGGATACATACTCAGCCAACTCATCCAGGATGTTAAGAGTATGCACATACGAGCTAACGTGGAAGAAGCGAGAGCGTCACAACACCGAAGGATTTACGTCAACTTGAACCACGAATTACAGGCGAACACCTACTTCCAGAACGGTTATACCATCCGCAAAATATCTCTCATATTTAAAGCTAGAGGCGAGCTTTTACCATTAAATTATATACCTCACCGCGAAAACTTGCCGATAGCATGTGAATTGTGTAATAAAAGGGCGAGGGAGGACTCGCAACACTTCATCGGTAGTTGCCCTGTACTCAAAGAGACAAGACGTTCGTGTTTGGGAAAAGGCCTGCTAGACGACTTCGAAGTAAACGAATTGCTAAATGGGTCCAACTGGGACGCACTGTATGATTACCTCGAAATTTCCTTGAGATATCGCAACGGAATTATCAACGGAGATATCTAATTAATGCAGGGACATGGGGGTAGGGTCGATGAACATGCAGAATTTGGAGTTGTGTGAACTTCATCACCCTGCCCCGTACGTCTCATAATAATACCTAATACTAACCGGCGATTAAAAACCATAGTAACTAAATCGTAAACCTAATAAGTATAAAAATAATTACAATAATGAATAAATAAGTAATAACAGATATACTTTATATATTCATAAAAATCGGATAAATAATTATATGAACTGAAATGATGTAGATATTAAGAGAAAACAAAAATTAAAATGGATATTAACAAAAAAAAAAAAAATATTAAAAATATGTGTATTTGAAAATTGAATTCAATCAACTCAGGCAGACGGCACTATGCCATGCCTTATTGGTTTTTGTAAATAATATTATACTGATTTATATTGAACCGAATTTTAAAAAATAAACCACTTTAT
>CATIXY010000032.1:0-54238 GCA_949715475.1 Microchrysa polita
ATCACCCAACCTTCGAGACATGATGTTGATATCGTCGGCGTACGCTACTAATTGAGTCGACTTGATGAGTAGCGTTCCGCTGCTGTCCATATTCATGGCTCGAATTACATACTCCAAAGCAAGGTTGAAGAGCGTCGGCGCCAGCCCGTCGCCCTGCTTGAGTCCAGTACGAGTTTCAAATAGGTCAGTGAGTCGATTCTGCACTCTGACCTGCGAGACGGTATTAGTCATCGTCATCCTTGTGAGTCTGCACTAACTTTGCCGGTATACCAAAATTCAGCATAATGTTGTACAGTACACTTCAGATCGATACTGTCGTATGCCTGCTTGAAGTCGACAAAGATTTGGTATACGTCGATGTTATATTCCCAGCACTTTTGGAGTAGTAGCTTCACTGTGAAAAGCTGATCGGTCGTTGATCGACCAGGTCTGAAGCCGCCTTGATACTCGCCAATGATTCGTTCTGCGTACGGATTAATTCTCTTTTCAAGAATTTTAGATAATATCTTATAGGCCGTACAAACTAATGATATGCCCCTGTAATTCTCACACTTCAGCTTGTCACCCTTTTTGTGGATTGGGCAGATTATGCTTTTGCGCCAATCTTCGGGGATTTCCTCGTCGTTCCAATATTTTCAGCAGTAGCACATGTATTGTGTTGGTCAGGCACGTTCCACCATGCTTCAGCAGTTCTGCTGGGATCTCGTCAGCGCCGGGCGCTTTATTATTTTGAAGCGACTGTATGGCAAGACTCACCTCCTCTACTGTTGGGGGTAGAAACGGGAGGGCCTGGTTCGGCTAACTGCTCAAGAGCTGGCTCCGCGGGGGATGTTGATGGTGCATTGAGGAGCTCTTCAAAATGCGAGGCCCATCGTTTGTTGACGCTTTCGATGTCGCTGATGATGTTACCATCCTTGTCCTTACATAGGCTTGTCCTGGGTTGATATCCGTTCTTAACATTATTTATAAGTTTGTACGCCTGTCTAATGTTCTTACTGGCTAATCTTTGGTTTATTTGCTGGTAACTGCTCGTCAAAATGTTTGCGTTTCTTACGTCTAATTAACTTATTAGATACTCGCCGAAGCTCGTTATATCTTTCTTTCTTGGCTCGGGATGCGCGTTGTGTGTATTGGCGATAGGCTTCATTTTTCGCCTCAATCGAGGCCCTGCATTCTTCGTCGAACCAGTCTGCTCGTCTGCGCCGGCCTTTATAGCCCACGACCTCCTCTGCGACCCCCTTGATGCTGTCTTTGAGCTCCTCCCAGAACTCATGGATGCCTAAATTGTTGATGTCATCAAGCATGGGCGACAGTTTTTCCTCTAGTGCTGTTGTATACGCAGCCGCCGTGGCATCATCAATCAAATTGTCAACCTCGAAGATCTTGGCAGGGTTGATTCTCGTTAGGTGCACGAAGAGATTCTGCACCTGTAGGTCGTCTTCACCAAATAGTGATCGGTGTCCGCAGTTGGCTCCTCGATAGGATCGAACATCTAGGACATTAGAAGCCCATCTCTTGCTGGTCAGTACGTGGTCGATCTGGTTCACGGTGTATTCATCTGGAGACCTCCAGGTCTGCTTGTGGATTCGTCGATGAGGGAAGCATGTAGAGCTTATTACCAGGTTTCTGCCGCTCGCGAAGTCGATAAGTCGCTGACCTGTTGTTGTTGTTTTCGTCGTGGAGGCTATGACCTCCAGTAGTTCCCCTATGCCAGCTTTCATTTCCGACTTTGGCGTTTAAAGTCTCCCTAGCAGCAGCTTGACGTCGTTTGATGGAAGTGAGTCGAAGAGTGTTTCTAGGTCGTTGTAGAACTCGTCCTTAATCGCGTCTTCTTTTACTTCTGTAGGGGCATGCGCATTAATGAGCCAGAGATTAGCGAAACGGGTCTTAATGCGGATCGCACATAGCCGCTCGTTGATGGGTTTGAAGCCGATAACGTGGTCCTTGAGCTGCTTATTCACGATGAAAGCTACTCCAAACTCCTTGTTGCCCTCCTCTTTACCACTCGTAAAAATAGTGTGCGAATTGAGGTCGTTAATCTCGCTTTTGAGCCATTTAGTTTCCTGGATTGCAACTATGCTCAGCTTGTATTGTTCTACCTGATCCAGGAGGGCCCTTAAGGCCCCCGGTCTATTCAGGGAGCGTACATTCCAGGATCCGAAAGAATAATCAGTTGTTCGTTTGCGGGGTCGTCGTTGTTTTGTATCCGTCCAATCCGAGGCTTTTGTTTCAGGTTTCTTGACTTGAAGTTTTTCTTAGGATGAGTTGTCGGCACATCGCTAAACCATGATAGGGTTTAATCGTTGAGTAAAGGCCATCATGGGCATGCCTCGAAGATGCTGCTTTAGTGGTTGACTTAAATGTTTTCTGTCACCTATCACGTTAAGTAACCTGAGACGCTGCAGATGTTAATGCAGCACTCAGGCGCAGCGGTTACTCGGATAATGCGGGAAAGTAACGCCCCGTAGAGAGACATAGGAATTGGCCGAAGTCCTTTTCCTATCAAACTCCTCCTGCATAGCTAAGGGTCCGCAGTTATGCCACAACTGAAGAAGATATAGGAATTAGCCGAAGCCTTTCAACCTTTATCTTCCCCCTTACGGTGTTTTTATTTGATGCAGAATATTATTTCTGGATACATAATTTGAAAATTGATAAATTTGTTTGAGTTTGTGTTTGGACCTACTCTAGACATTCTTATTGTTGTAGGGGCACTGAAAGGAGCACAACTGCTTTACACATTCATGTGTATCCCCCTTACACTTTGTCGACGTTCTCGTCCGAGATGCCAGGGGCAAAAATGGGAAAAATAGAAGCGCTTCCGATATTAGCGACGTAGAAGCGCTTCCTCGCCATTTCCAAATATACTTCAGAGGAACCGCTTCCACAGAAACGTATTACGAATGGTGAGAAACACTGCCATCTAGATAGACAGGCCGAACTGCAGAAATTTGTTCGTCTACAAGTGGACAAAGTGCGTTCGTGACCAGTGACAGTTTACATTTGTAAAACCCACAACCTCCAGTGCTTCTGAACCCAAAAGTTTAAATATGCCGAGCGTTTATTACGAAACAAAGGTTATGGTTTGCTTTAATGTGTTTTTGATGTGCAAGTGGTAAAATAGTATACATCAACATCGTACTTACCATATTTATCTCAAAAATCAACGCACTAGCATGTGTATATCATAGCAAGTCACACGAAATGACAGGCTGACAGCCACTGATATTTGGATTGTGCACAATTTGTGGATGGTACTGAGCGGTACTTTGGCAGTACTAAGCGCGGACCATGACCAACCATGGCACTACTAGTGTTGCATGACCACTGACAGATCAGCTGATAATCCGGCCTGTCTATCTAGATGGCAGTGTGAGAAAGCACTTTAAGATCGTAATAGAAAAGCATCGACTATTTGCGACAATTGCAGCACACGTCGAATATACACCGTTGTTCTAGATAATTTCATAACGTGAAAAGTGTATGCCCATTCGTCTTGTTGAATCTAAAGTGTTCAAGTCGTGTTGTTTTTGCAGCAAACTTATAATTTGAAAAAGAAACGAATGAACATATTTTTCTAATAAATTTGAAAATTTCGCAATCATGAGTGAAATGTGAAATTCTTTTGGAGCGCTTATAGCACACTGCTCCAAAAGTGCTTACCAATCACTTCTCTGGAAGCGCTTACCACTCGCTTCTCTAGAAGCGCTTCTGGGGTGCATCTTAACCTTCGGGCGGGCGCAATGCATCTGACAGATTAAGTGACCAGTTTTTGTTGCGCCAATCAGCGATATGAAAAGGGAGAGATCTGGAACTCACAGTAGCTTAATCTTTATCGATCATCTACCCAAAGAATTTTTCAGTTTCTATCTACCATATGTCTGAGGGGCGGAGGGGGTGAAATAATCTCTCAGATGTATTGCGCCCCGATGGTGTTATTTTTTCTTTTATGAAAATTTCCACTCGTTATACTCATCACATTGCGTAATAATGTTGTGTTGACTTTTAGGCTCACCAAATCATTCAATAGTATGTTTTTAGTAAAATAAGATCACATTTTTTAAGCGGTCGAGTTGTTAGAGGTTTTTTAAATATTGAAGCGATTGAAAGCGGAATTTTCTTAGAAAATTGAAAATGTGAAGGGTATCAAACTTTGTGAGACAGTATTTAATTCCAAAATTTCGTAGAACTGTTTAAAAAAGATAATGCCTCAATAAATTTGTGCGCTGCTTTTGCCCTTCCGAAGCGCTCTTTTTCCTATTGGGAAGTTAAGCCAGTACACACAGATGTGTCGATATGTCTTTTCCATTATGAATTGAGGCACAAGCAGTAAGCCAACCTTAGTTGTGGTAACGTCTTCCAAGTGAGTCACGGAATCCGAAAGTCTTCAAATTAAATTGCTTGGAGGAGTACCAACATTAATCCATCCGGCTGCAACGAACTTACAAAGCAATTGCTGAGGTATTGTCGTTGTCAGCTATTTTCACCGTTAAGGGTTAATAGTTTTCACGCATTGCTGTGGTGTCAGCTGGGTCTCTGGGCCAGGAAAGGACTCAGAGCTCGAGACTGGGACAAGCACTGAGTTGGTCTAAGCTTGAGTATCTGTGATAAACTGCTTTCATTTTACTTGTGAATTTGTTTTACCATTCTGTGGTATTCGTCATAATCTGGACAAAATCGGTATGTTAAGGGAAACTGAGCATTTGTCTCGAAGCCCCCATTTATCAGTGTATTAATTTGGATCTAATGAAAAACTACCCTCACAGTTAGCCATCCATAAAATATGCAAACCTCTACATAAAATCCCACACACAACTAAAGCAGCTCAACTTATCCTATTATAGTGCAACACTGGCATTCAACAAAAACCTTTCGCGATATAAATCTAATTAAAGTAACACCTTGTTGTGGTTACCTATTCCAATTAATCTTAAATGCCATGTCATGTATACAACACCAATACACTAACAATAAACATAAGAAACTCAACCATTTCGTTTCTGAATCCAAAGAAGCAATTCCGGCATATTCCTATGTCTTCGAAAAACGATGCATTCTTCCTATATATCCTCACACACTCCCGCAACAACGAACAAGTTTGTCCTTAAAGACACGACGATGTCGACGACCACACAACACTAAATCTTAAATCAGTACTTAACCCATTAATGCCTGATGTTACATATATGTAACAGTAAGACATCCTTCGTTTCAAACGGCTGCTAAAAGAATAGGATATCAATTCGGCACTAAAAAGTGTTTTATCCTGTACTGGACACTATTAGCAATGCGTAGAAATCAATTTAGCTGAATTTGATTCACTATTGTGGAAGTTATAGAGGTTCCTTTCTGATGGTTTTTTCGATGTTGACGAAAATCGTCACGATGGCAAAAGTAGTAGATGCATTTTATTTTTATATTTAATTGTATGAAAAAAATTGGGAAAAAATTAATCGTATGTCATTACATGGTCTTTTTGAAACAATACAAAAAATAAATGAAATAAATATTGTCCGTAGTTTACGTTTTATAAGTACTTTTATAACACTGTTACATATATGTAACATCCGTCCTGATATGGGGAAAGTGCACTCTTCGTATACGAGGTGTATGAGTATGTACTTTTCTAGTGTTTTTTTTATTTTATGGATTTTTTACACTATTGACGCGATAGTCCGGATTAATTATAAAAAAAAAGAAGTCCGGATTCTCAAAAAATCCGGATTAACGAAAATTCCGGATTTTAACAAGACATTTTTATCTAGGAAAATAACATAAATAGTTTTCATAAATTTAAAAGAAAAAAATGCTATTATTTACGTTTTTTCTTAAAATTAGTCATGTCACATAATTTTCTAGACCCTTGTGTCTTCTTGACTGGCAAATTGAGCGGCCATATTTGGCATAACATATCAAAAATATTGAGAGTCGGAATTATAATTGCTCTAGAAATCCGGAATATGGATACAATAGTTGTCCTATGTGGATTAAAATAATAGCCGGATTCAAGGGTATCCTAAGCAAGGAGTCAAGGCTTTTTTTCATGAGGCCAAGGATTAGTTATTCTATTTAATTCTGCTAATATAATATTCAAAAGGATATATTTTGAGATACGAAAGAAGAAATGGTTTCTAATGTAGACCAAATTATAGACAAGGAGGAATTATAGGCTCTTTATTTAGTCCTTTTTAGACAAATTGGGCGGATGGACAAATTGACAAAAAAATTTAAACAATAATTTTATAATTTACTGGCAAATCTTCCATAATCCTCAAAATCTGTATTGCTAACTACTGTAGTTCTATAAACTTTTTTCCTATTCACAAACTGTCAAATCTATTAGTTATGTGGGTGTTCAAGAAACTCCTCAATAAAACAACAACAACTAGACATGCAAAAACACATATATAATAAAATAAAATAATACAATATTTGACATAATATTTTTGTAAGGCTGCTCAATTTTCGCACACATTTCGTATTATTTCTACGTTATTGTTGCATTATCTACATTCCAAACTTCGTGTAAAATATCGGCTTTCATATATTTTTCGCTTTATTAAAAAAAAATTTACTAAAAAGTTTTCTTTTTGAAAAAAATCTAAAATATACTTTGAATACACTTTCCCCGTATCATGCCTGATGTTACATATATGTAACACCCTCGAGTACTTCGAGTGCCTGATGTTACATATATGTAACAGTGCCGGGAGCCTGAACCCGGCATCCGGGGAAAAAAATTTTTTCTACAAAATGTGTTTTTAGCCATTTTAAGCCGACGTGGAAAATTTCAGCTCAATCGGTAAGATTTTAGGGTCTCGTCGTTAATGGGTTAATCTTACGCCACCTCATACGTGTAATTGTATCTGGTTGTTTTCGACGAACGAAACGGAAGTGTGTGAAGCATAAGAAAAGGCCTCATAAGTTATTAAAAGGAATCGGCTACAGGTATCCAGCCACCACTGGCATCGTTAACGTTGCAAACGAATTCTCCCATTCCAATTTTCAACTAGATACTTGTTATAGATCTTGATAATTTCTTAGTTCCTTCGGGTCTATTGACTCTTATATTTATTATGAAGACAACGACAGTACGGAGTTCTAGCTACACCTTAGCGTGCATTTTCAACACCGTATAAATTCAATGGAAAGGAGATAGGAGAGAGACTCTTTCCTGCATATGGAAGTCATTAGTTTTCATCAGAAATATGTGCCCGCTTCATTGGAGAAACAGTCGCTCCATGGCAATCCATATAGAAGTCGATGAAAACTAAGCAGGAACAAAACCAAGAAATGCTGCACGTATAATAAAGACACGGTCCATAATATTGTCCCGTTCGTCGTCGTCTTCCTCACGATTCGATTGTATCCTTGCACGAATACGGCAACGATCTTAACACCTCGACACCATCGTTGCGTCATCGAAAATGAAGAACTAAACAAACCAATATTGCGAAAGGTATCACATTTTAATAATTCACCAAGGATTGTTCCTTTTGGTGTTATCGAAAAAGGAGCACTCCAAAATATGTACAGAGAAAATGAGACGAAACCCAACCAAAAGAAAGGAGCACACGAATTGGTTTGATTTTAGTTGCATGTTCAAGGCATTATTTAGTGGTAAAGCAATTTAAGGATTCGTACGTAAGTGGGTGAGATGCGGGTATAGGAATGTCCTGACTTGCAGAGTATGGTTTTACTTGAGAAAACTAACATCTTACGTGTTATCCTGTAGGGCTACACATATGATGATGGTGCATGCATAGTGAAGTGTTCTTCTGCTGAAAGTTTCTTGCAGAAAACACACACAGGACGCTTCTCATTGATACCCATATACTGAAACGATATTTGCATGGTTCTCTTAAGGATTTTGGGTGTAGAAATTTATAGATGGGAAGTTACTAATAAATTGATGAAGGTGATGAAGTGGAATCAAGGGAAGTTTAATAAGATTTTAGCACTTCTTAAAGTTTCAGAGATGGAGATTGGAAAAGTTTTGGTTTTTGGTGAATTATTTAACAGCAGACCAACAAAACAATGGGGTTGTAAATTTAAATTGTTTTGTGTCGATAGTCTTTTGCTAGGTGATAATAATTATTATTCATTGTATCCATACATAATTCAATGTTTTATGCTGACCTGAAGGATGGGAGCACATAATTACTTAAAAGCAAATTGACAAGTTGTCAAATTCTAGCAACCACTCTCAGTACGAAATTCGTCTGTCCAGCTGGTATAAAGACAGTAAACAATTAGGCTAAATTAACAAATTTACACCAGCAACTAAAAAATAATTTTTCAAAAATTTTAATCAGTTAGATTCACTCTCATTAAACATATGCAATTATTTTCTAAATTTATACCATAAATTTAAAAAATTTATTATCGTACATACACTTGACAATAGCAAACGACCATTTGCAAGGATCAACATCTTTTTTGTCGGGCGTGGAGCATACTGTCTCATTCCATCCATACTAACTACCCACCCATCAGCTAGTAACGTAGTATAACCTTTCTCCACATTCAATCCGTTTACATCATCCCAAATTCCGGTCTTCACTCCCATGCAGTGATAGAAGCAACTTGGTTCTGGGACAAACATTCCTCTGAGCATTGCCTCCGTGCCAGATGCTCCAGACGCTAACTTCTGAGCTGCAAAGCATTCTTTTTTATCAGCTGCATATTGTTCTTTGGTTTTGGGTGCCCACATGGCAGATGTCTAAAAACATGTCAGTGAATTGACTTCAGATACCAAATAGTGAATTACTACCATTATCTCTACTTACCAAGGTCACAAGTGAAACAACTACAAAGAAGTGCTTCATTTTGGTATACTATGTCTCTTTGGACCAAAGATGTGGAGAAAGTTTTTTTTTTTAAATTGCACACTTTTATAGGAAGGGGTTTACTTGGCGTATGTATTTATCTTTCGATATGCGAGTATGTATGTATAATCACCAACAATAAACTAAGATTCTTTTTTAGATATGATTACTATTGCATAATATGTAGTATTTCGTTTTTTACTACACCCAGAAAAAAAACGTGTATTAAAACCAATGAAGATTTTACTTTACTTCTTGTAAACAACAATTTCTTAAAACGTATGAAGTTTGAATATAATTAATTGAAAAGCCAAGCCATGTCTGTCTGTCCGTGTTTCTGTCTGTTAGCACAGTAACTCCCGAAATAATGAGCCTAGCGGTTTGAAATTTGGGTCAGATATTTCTTTTGATAAAATCTTGGACGGTATTGAAAATGGGTCAAATCGGACTAAGGATTCCCGTACCTCCCATACAAATTACCCCTCCTTGAAATGTTAACCCATTCACTGCTAGTGTGCCATATGGCATCGTTTTCAAGTATCCTGTTAAATGACCTATAAATATTGAATACGAATGCATTCTTGTGCAAATTCCACTGATATCTGTAGTAGACAAGTTTAACTTTCATGTCTAACGTAAATTGTGCCAGTATTCCTATAGGAGCCAGAGATATCAGATCGTAAAAGTGAACTAGGTTTTGAAATTTGAAAAAAAGTGAAGAAATGTCGTACTGCAAAATAAGTTGAGTTTTTAGGGTTTTTTAGAATTTTTTCAAAAAACCCTTATGAAATCGATTTTGTCCGTCCGTCCGTCTGTTCACTAAATAACTCGCGAACGGCTCAACCGATTGTCATGAAATTCATGAATGTGTAGAATGGTTACAGTCTTTGGCACAAATACCTTAGAAGCTGGTAGGAAGAAGATAACAGGGTGTCCCGAACGTTTAAAAAAAGGCGACTTTTTTAGTTTTTATCGGAGATTAACGTATGGGTATTTAAATCAAAGATCTAGACGAGTACATCTCATATCAATTAAAATTTTCAAGTTTCGATTAACGGTAAAAAAGTTATTGGCGTTTAAAGTTAAACTTCCTTTTCAAGCTCCGTTTTTCTAAACCGTTATAGGGATCGATATGAAACTTTGCACAAAGATTGGTCAGTATGGCCTTATATACGTTAAATATTAAGACTGTTGACTTTTGCTAAGGAAAAGTAAATAACAGTAAATTTGTAAAATTTAAATTTGTTCGTGTGTAGCCCCTCTTGGGTTTCCAAATATGAAAATTCTGCTAAGGGTTTTTAGGAAATTACACAGGGAATATGTCTACGAATTTTCATTCGAATAACTCTATCCAAACCGGAAATATAGCCAAGTAAGTATTTAGTAAGGGCCTTTCACAATACAAGGGAAGCCTCTTAAGCATTTCTTCAATGCATATCTTTTAACTTGATGAAACAATGTACATGAAATTTAGTGGAAATGCATAGAATGGTAATAGGGTTTGCCACAAATATTTTTGAAGTTTGTAGGACCAAGTTAACAGGGTGTCCCGGAAAAGCTGCAAAAGTATACTTGTTCAATACTCATAGGAAAGCTTGCGTGGGCTCTAATGTCAGGGGACACAATGGAATCATTTCATATAAGTTGGTTTTCCTTGATTTAAAAAACAGTAACAGTAGATTTACAGCTAATAATTCAGTTCACATATAATGCCAAGCCATCCTTACGTTTGCCTGAGTTTCTTTTTGCTCAAAGGCCATCAGAAATCTGAAATCGAAAAAATCCTGTATATTTGCGTTGGAGTACTTTTATACAGACTGGATAAAGAGTAAATCTATTTTTGGATTGGTCTAATTAAAGGTGGAACAGAACGCGTTTATTTAGACCAATCCAAAAATAGATTTACAGAAAGCATTTCATTAACCCTTCTGTCGGCACCTACTACAATATGCATATTCTATACCGAATAGGTCTGGCTGGACCTACTGAGAAAATTTTTTTATTTTTTAGAAAAGGTGAATTTTTTTTCGGTAGAATCATTCTATCAATTCCTTACTGCCATTTTTAAACAATAAAAGTATTTAAATCATTTTTATAGATACACTAGTAACGTTTTTAAGTGGACATATTTTGAGGTGGTATTATTATAAACATGTTTTTGCCTTATTTTCATATATTTTTGCTTCTCTATTTTCATGGCATATATCTAGAAGAAAGTTTGTTCACGTTTTTCAATACCAATATCTTTGGGCAAATATTTCGCGCTTTGTTAGTAAATTTTACCTCGATATTAGTCTGCAGATTTAGGGAAGTAGGTGGAAAGAAATAGGGAATTTTCAAGCGCAAAACTCATTTCATTCTAAATTTTTCGTAAATTTCTCGATCAAATCTATTTAGAAAGACGTTCGTAAGTGTCTCATACTTAGTCCTAACTATTACAAAGGAAAAAAAACTGGTTTGAATTTCCTTGAATGAAATCTAAGTTGATTAGGTGATGTTATAAAACGTGATGAAATTAGGCATACTTATCTCCCGAGCTTCACGGCTTTTCAAAGAAAAATCTGGGAAATTTTTATCGTTTATAGTACAAATTGAATTTTAATGACATTCTTACATCATAAATAAGAGAATTTCAAGAGGATTTCATATTTGCACCTTTTACCTCAAGAGAAGAATGGGGGAAAAAACTGTAGGTCTGGCCAGACCTATTGGGTATCAAAAAGCACTATAAATTGAAAATCATCAAAAACATACTCAAAACTTCAACCGAATTTTTCAAATTTTTGCAAAATGTTTCTAAACATATTATTCTAGGATATCATGAAATATGAAGTCGCTGCAATTTCATCTTCTATACTCTTATGACCAAAATAAAGTGCCAAAGGTCTGGCCAGACCTATGTGCCGACAGAAGGGTTAATGTTGTGCACAATTCTTATCTATTGCTTATAAAATATATGTACAAAAAACATTCACTATGCATCAAAATTCAAAGAAACCCTCGTATTGCGGGCGCAGCCCTCTGTACGCCGGTATTTTTAAGGCTTCAAGCTTTTTTTTTTCCTAGAACTATTTCTATTTCTAATACGAAAAGTGTATTGAAAAGTGACCCCATTCATGTTAAATTAGAAAAAAGAAATTAAGTTTAGTATCTGCAATTTCGATTCGAAATTGGTTGACGCCATATGGCATAATCGTTGGTACAGACTACAAAAAAAAAGAATTTAATGGCAATTGAAATTTATTAGTTATTTTTTCGTATTTTTAGGGTGAAATTGCATTAAACATTAAACTATTTGGGCAGTCTGATTGCCGATGAAGGCGTTGAAGACGAACAGCCTGCTGCAATTTTCCTACAAACCACAGGCGCTGAGTTTGACTTAGCCGAAGATGATTGCAAGGCGCCGACACACCAATGGAAATGGTGATGGAAGCAGAGGTGAATCCAAACTACTATGTCTTCTTCTGTTCCGAAGTGCCAACATTGATACAAAATTACAAATGAACTTCTAGCAAGTTTCGCAGTAAACAATCCATATCTCCCATTTCCAGTTATTTAGACGCTTCTGAAAAACCCCCATAAGATGTTTGAGCGGGTTTTCGACGAGAAAACATACAATTTGATTTAGTAGGAAAGCAATAACTATCGCCTATATATTATCGGAAAAAATCGAAACTATTGGAGAACTTAAAGGGTTTATGGGTATCAATTTTTGATAAACAGGAACATTTATCACGAGATAATGATTTGCATATTACAGCTCTAAATCCTCACGATAAAATGTGGAAATTGGGTCTGTGTCTGTCAGTGTTTAAATATACCTGCAGGTTATTTATTGTCATTTTATGTCTATCAGGTAACTAATCCAATAATTAATCCTGACTTGCAAAGGAATTACGAAAAATGCATTGCCCCCCTAATTCAGATGATACACGAGTTCCCTGAGAATATGATTATTGTAATTATTTTGAGAATTTGTACTGTATTGCAGAACTAGATTATCTTAAAGAGTTTGGGTCACAATGACACTGACATCAATTTTTAATATGAAATAATATTTAATAATATGAAATAATATACTTCAGCCAATTTGTCTTTGTTAAAGCAAAAAAAAACTTTGTATTTCTATAATATTTCCAAATGACGACTTCAAAAGTTTTTATAACTTGAACCTGCGCTGATGCCATATGGCATCACTTAAATACAGCTAACCTAAAGAGCAGATAAAAAAACGGACAGCAGATTCGTGCTCAGGAGGCCTTATTTACTATATTAATGAATTTTCACACGAAAATTCACAAAAAAAGTCTCCCGTAGGTAATGGGTTAATTCGGCTGTAACTTGCGATATAATATCACTATCGACTTGAAATTTTGATCAGTGCCTAGTTCGGACATATACTTTAAGTTGATGGAAAGAGGTGTAGGTCCGCCTACCCCTACCACCCCTACAAAGTTATATTCAGCCATATCTTTTGATAAACTTTCGCGAAGAACTTCAAATTAGTATCAAATGGTATCTGTTGGACGCCCTTATAAGATGTTAAAGATGTACCAGGTCCGACCAATCTACACCCTCACTCCCCTACAAAAAACATGAACATGAAAATGTTAGCTTTTGAATGTTTTCTAGGTTTGTACATAGGTATAGCGTATAGGGTATACACTCATCGTGAAATTCGCACGATTAGAACTCGGTCTCGTTTCGTATTGCACCGCGTATCAAGTAGTTAAGATTTTAGAAACGTTGACAACATTCCACATCTGGTCTCATGGCAATGTGAACGGACTGGGACGCAGTGGCGGCTCGTGAAGTACAGAGCCGGGTGGGCAGATTTACCATCAGGAAAGAATACTATACATACATATCCACTGTTTTTTAATGCGTTGTGCTCTTTGTTAGTCAGTCCATTTTAATGTTTTTAAGCTTGTTGTATCTACGTATGTATTAGATGAATCGTTTAGAGTTTTTTTACAAATCAGTTATGCTCAATCGCAGCATATGAAAATGCATACAGATAGCGACAGTTCGGAATCCTATATTACATAAATTTTTTTGGCAGAGAACGGTCGCAATGTGAAAAAATAATCCAGTATTTACCTTTCAAATGGACTAGCAATAGTCGCGACAATATTTCAATAAAATTATATTCAATAAGTAAATATTAAGCACTTCTCCTTTTAATGGTAATTCAAATTTGGATACCTCTTTCTTTTTTTTAATTTGAGGCTAGAAAAGGCAACCCAAACGGATCACCTAATATATGATTAATTGTAATGATATATTAAATTATGATGAGACATTATGTCCGAAAGTTTGTTAACTTAAAATTATTTTTTTAAAAGCAATGCCAACATTCTTTCGCACAATAACAGGACATACCTACAAATCTTCCTGAATAAATAATTTATCAAAGACAATTCCTGTAAATTTATATGGAAGTTAGGTTATACTTTCAAGCTGCTATGTATTTCTACAATTATGCAAATAAAATGCACTGCCCAGCGAGAGCTAGCGGGGAGGGTTTAGATCCCTCTTGCCATGGGGAGGAAAAAGGTGTGAGGAATAGAAGTGGGATTTTTTTTCTATATGATGCACATGCTTAACAACAACAAAAAAAAACATTTTTTAAGTACATACAAACTAAATTTAAAACTTCCAGATCATATAGAGGAGAAAATATAAATAGGTATCTATATCAAGCAAAATACATATTAGATCAAATAAATAAGATTTTAATATTAATCACCAAAATATTTTATAATAGTAATTAATAACACTAAAATGTAGGGAATCAGAGAAAAGCAATTAGTGTTTTCTAAAAACATACGTAACAAATAAAAAATAAAAAACGGCCGTTGATAACGTAATCATGCACTACTGCTACAAGTACGAGTATAACGCCTCCAAACCACTTCAAAAAAGGAAGAAAATCTGACAAAAACACACGCACAAATTAAATACTCTGCAATGCACCATGCACAATTTAAATGCGAAACGGCCTTATTATTGTATCCATGCACTACGCGCTATGCTACGAGTATCTAACTACTAGAACAGCGCCACGAGCCACGCGCTCGCGAACGTTGCACAAGTTCATGGATACCTACTAGTGTAGTATTGGGCATGCCCTTAAGTGAAGTTCAGATACTTTCAATGCGCATGCGTTGACTGTATAAGAAGATTCATCGTGTCTCTATGTGCTATGGAATAGCTATAGAATAGATTGATGGTACATGTGGGCAGAAAGGCATTCTGCCCATAGGTTGAGTTGAGATGATGATGTTGATATGATGAGCAGATACAGGCTGTGTGAAGTTAGCCAGTCATTTTTTTTAATTACGCCCTTTTGCTCGGTGAACCGTTTGTTCGACTGCAGCTACGTTTGTTCTTGATTGTTCGCCAATTAATATCGTTTGTTCTTCTCTAATTATTTAATTATAACAACTTTAAAATTGTGAGTGTGAACTTAGCCAGTCATTTTTAACCCTCGGATGGTTCATGTAAATTTTACATACGTAAATGGTTCAGGGGGGTCTGACAGACCCCAAGGCAAAAATCGCTCTAAAACTTAAATTTTTGCTTTTTCGCCACATTTGTTTGAGCTAGAAGTAACTTTGAAGCCTTTTGATTAAGTGGTATATAAGAAAACTGGAATTCGGACAGCAGCTTTTAGTATGTGGAAGAAAAAATTAGGTGGTGTCAAATTTGAGGGTAATTTGAACTTATCACAAATAAATCAATATAAAAACTAAGATTTTAACAAAATTTTATTTTTATTAGTCAAAACGTATTTAAAACCAATTTACAAAGATAAGTACATCAACATTTTTTAGCTAAGGTTGATATTTTTTCTGAAATCGGGGATCCAAAGTTAGTCAATATTTAGAGCATTCTTCTTCACAGCTTTTTCCTCGATGGTCTTCGCAAATTGGCTTCTTGCACTCGTTGCAATTGTATTTTGTCTTCCGATCATTTGGTCGTGGACATAGAAAACATTTTTTCCTATTTGGGGACCATCTGACCCCATTGGGGGACCTGGGGCATTAGCCCCATTGGGGGGGGGGGGTGCAAGCTGAATAATGCACAAAATGTCTTCAATATTTTGCGCTGTGCTTCGGCGAATATTGCTCGATGATTTCCTCCTTCTTAGAAGAGGTTCGACAAGTGTATAGCCAAGTTCGCTGAGGAAGCTTTATGATTATGTAAAATACCCACCTAATTTTTACGCTCATAAAAGTCATTAATTTATGTCTTGACTTAAAAAACATAAGGTAATGACACAATATTGAAAGGAGATCCTCATAAATGAAAACCAGTTAAAAAAACGGTATAATTTTAAATGAATTGTGTAAAAAATGTAAAACCCCCTAATTCAAAACACCCTAAATTTTTCATTTCTTTCAAAATTAACATTTCTAATTTCGCAAATGTACTCTAATTACAAAGTTTCAAACCTTCCCGACTATTATTTTTACATTTTATCGTTTTCCAAATAACATACTTTGAAAATTTCCCACAAAACGAAAAATGTACTTTTGTAAAAAAGACATACGTAAATGGTTCGTGGGGTCTGCCAGACCCCAGAGCAATTTCAAAGTGCTATAACTTATTAACACAATCACTAATTCAAACAAATGCATGCTTAAATGAACGCATGTGACACATACTTAAATTACATATGCATAAAAATACCATTCAACAAGTTTTTCTATAAAAATTGTAAGATTTAAATTTCTCTGGGGTCTGTCAGACCCCACTGAACCATCCGAGGGTTAAATATGGGTCGGAAAGGTATAGGTTTGGTATCAATCGAAAGCCAGACGTTTGTTCATTTTGTAGGGCGTTCGTTCATCCTGGAAACGGAAGGATACAGGAATTATTAAGGAAAAAGAGATTAGTTGTGACGTCATCTTCACTCAACCAACGCCATCTACTCAGCTCAGCTGTACGATGATGGTGTGGATCTTGCATAAATTGTTCGCGGGACACGGGTTGCCCGTACAGCTGAGCTGAGTAGATGGCGTTGGTTGAGTGAAGATGACGTCACAACTAATCTCTTTTTCCTTAATAATTCCTGTATCCTTCCGTTTCCAGGATGAACAAACGCCCTACAAAATGAACAAACGTCTGGCTTTCGATTGATACCAAACCTATACCTTTCCGACCCATATTTAAAAATGACTGGCTAAGTTCACTCTCACAATTTTAAAGTTGTTATAATTAAATAATTAGAGAAGAACAAACGATATTAATTGGCGAACAATCAAGAACAAACGTAGCCGCTGTAGAACAAACGGTTCACCGAGCAAAAGGACCTAATTTCAACAAAATGACTGGCTGACTTCACACAGCCGCAGATACATGAAGGAAGTATGAATGGGCGCAATGCAATGTACATAATGGTTGGTGATTCACGCGTGCGCTTCTTATAATTATTTAATTGATATCAATTCGCTTATGTAGAGGAGAGGAGTTTTTTATATTGACAATTTAATCGTGATTAAGTACTAATGAATGTCTATTGTCGTTTTAAGGAAAGTTACGTTACGTTAAGTTAGATATGCATGTAGCTACCGAAGTGAATCAATTATGTTCAAAGAAATAATTTTTATTTTATTTTTATTTTTAGCTAACATTTTGTAGGGTGGGCAGTGCCCTACCTGCCCACTTAGACCGGCCGCCCCTGCTGACACGCAGGCGGACCGGGTTCGAATCCAGGTTTCGGCATAAGCTTTTTATGAATAAAAGAATATAAAAATTTGGAATGAAATTAAATTAAATCACAATAAAAAAATATAAAAAATAACAAAAAATTTTTTCCATAAAATTCAATGAAATGTTTTACATAGAATGGATGAACAATCTCATTGTTATAATCGAATATTCACTTCATATTTTCAATGATGTTTCTATCATTGTCCCAAAAAGGCCATTTCATCGGCTCCAGATTTCATACGTCCTATCTAATTTTTCTTTAATAAAAGTATTTTTTTTCTGGGTGTATACATGGTGTCCCGAAACCGGTTCACCATAGTCATAACGTAGATTCTACAGTGTAAATTTTACTAGGAAAATGTAATTAATGGTAAAAAGAAGAAACGGCATTCTGTCGAATCCACCACAAAAAAACCTGGCTCGAAAGCCTGGGAATATATGGCCGAATATCCCTAAATGACGACCACGCAAACTAAGAACTTAGGGAGCCTCTTGTGTACATGTGACCCACTCCGCCTTGGTTTTGCTTAATAGACAACATAGGTAATAAAAACTGCTGTATGACAATAGACAATACATAAAAAAACTGCTTTATGCCAGAGGTGCCTTAATTTTGATCTGGTTGAACTAATTTTTTGGTAGAGACGAGATATGTTCGGCCAAAATTCACCTCCTTACCCCTCCGAATTGCGAATTATAGGCGTTTAATTTTGAAAAATTTTCTTAGGGAAAAAATATCTTGTCTCAATCCCTTTCAGACTTATGGTAAAAAAATGTAAATGTAACAAATGGCAATAACTTTTGGTCTAGGTGAATTTTGTGGAGATTGACTGTCGCCATTATAAACAACCAAACGAATTATTTTCCGTTTGAATTAAGGTACAAGGACAAGACTCAAATGCTTGTCTAAAATTCGATATTTGATAAAAGGACTCATCTTCACGCAAAAGGCCTACTTTTGGCTAAGCGATACGTCGAAAAGTAAAGAAATTCTATTACATTACAAGAGCTATGCCACAATCTCAAAGTGACCTAACAAATAAAAAATAATTAAAAATGTCCAGCCTCCAGCAGGCGGCCAAAGCCCGACGTCGGGCTATCGTGGCACATTGATGATTATCAGCAAGAGTAAAGATTTTGTTGTTTTTTGTCTCAGCGGTCTTTTGGCCGAGGTCCTAATTATTTCCTATGCGGATAATTGCACCGTACTCACCACGGGTAATGATTTAAAAGGTATGCGAGCCCGACTGAATGACTACATTGAAAAACTGGTGGAGTTTTTCAGTACCCGCAGCCTAGTGATCGCCGTCTTCTCATCACCTGGATGCAAGAATTTTCGGAGTAGCTTACGATCCGTACTGGTAAGAATGATGACGATGTAATTCCCATAGTTACAAATCCCAAGATCCTTGGGATCTATTTAGTCGAAAAATCATGTCGAGGACGTAGTCGACAAAATGCACAGAACAAGGCAGTGGCCGGCCGCTACTGGGCAAGGACAAAGAAACAATGCCTAATCACTTACAAAGCGATAGGTAGAGCAATCCCTAGCTATGCACAGGTGTGGTCACAAACCGTTAGTAACACAAACTGGAGTAAGATCCAGGCATGGCAGAATGCTGCTCTACGTATTGCTACAGGTTGCATCCTGATGTCGTCCTAGGATCATCTTTATCAGGAAACCATCATGTTACCGCTGAATGATCAAGATATTCTCTTCAATATCTGGTCGGTTGTTATGGAGAGAATCACCCAAACGATCATCTCATGTACAATGAGGAGTGGAGTCAGAGATCTCGAGAGAAATGTCCAGAGATACAAACGTGTACCCCCCGACTCCCGAGTCCCGATATATTCGATATCACAGCATACCATGCGGCCTTCGCCAATATTCACACAACCATATCAAATCGGTCACTAGGGAGATTAGGCGCCCACATCACCTATTTCGCCTGAGGAAACTAGGCTCCCGAGAGCCACAAGAGCGACACTAGCCCAACTTAGGTCGGGTTTTTACCCCGCCTCAATTCATACCTATATCGAATACATCCAGAACATTTGTCCGTATAATCGTACTATGACAAATTCTACTCGGCTTTGACCATATCTCATCTGCCTAGTGATACCCTTTGAAAAATTGGTATCACAAGTGTAGTATGACTAACCCATTAGATGTGTTAGGTTAAAACGATACTAGGGACGTCTACGGAGAGGGCCATGGAATTAACTTATTTTATTCATTATATAGGGTGTTTTTAAAACCCAATGGAACTTGAAATTTAAAAAAATAAACCAAAAAATTGAATTCTAATGAAAAATGCTTTTTATTTGTTTCGGTATACTCTGGCATATTATCATGAATAGACTCACGCTTGAACAACGCTACCAAATTATCCATATTTACTTCGAAAATCAGTCGTCGATTCATGCAACTTATAGACGACTTCGTGATTTTTACAGTGCACATAATCGTCCATATACCCGAAATCATTTTCAAATGTTAATGGCATGCATTGCTCTTTCAAACTCAAATGTTATTTTTTACAAATTCTAGTTCCGTCGCTTAAAAATCACCCTTTATTTAAATTAAGACGAACAAATCAATAAATTACACATACAATTAATAATTTAAAATGTAAAGTGCATTTGTTATAAATTTACACCATATATCTAGCAAACTTATTATCATACATGCACTTGATAATATCAAACGACCATTTGCAAGGATCCATATCTTTCTTGTCGGGTGACGCGCACTGTCTGATTGCGTCCATACTAATTAGCCAGCCATCAGCTTTTACCGCAGCATGAAATCTCTCAACATTCAAGCCATTCACGTCATCCCAAACGCCCGTCTTCAGTCCCATACAATGATAGAAGCAACTGGGTTTCGGTACAAACATTCCTCTGAGCATTGCCTCCTTGCCGGTCGCCAGCTGTTGAGCTGCGAAGCATTCCTTTTTAAAAGCGGTATATTGTTCTTTGGAGGTGTGTGAAGTTGGCGACGTCACATTCGATTTTCTAACTTTTTTTTGTTCAAATCGTTTGCCCATCGTTAGCCCACGTTTGCCCAGGAAAAATTTTCGTTTGCCCACCCCCTCAAAAAAAGTTATTACAAAAACAAAAAAAATTTTGTGAAGTTGGCGACGTCACTTTCGAATTTTTTATTTTTTATTACACAGTTCGTTTGCCCATCGTTAGCCCACGTTTGCCCAGGAAAAATTTTCGTTTGCCCACCCACCCAAAAAAAGTTATTGCAAAAACAAAAAAAAAAGTGTGAAGTTGGCGACGTCACATTCGATTTTTTGATTTTTTCTTACGTCATTCGTTTGCCCATCGTTAGCCCACGTTTGCCCAGGAAAAATTTTCGTTTGCCCACCCACCCAAAAAAAGTTATGGACAAAAAACATTTTCAATTTCACTCAATATTTGGAGTGCCTCATCTGGCCACCCTATGCACGCCTCCGAGGTCTGACTTGTATGTTTCGATTGCCCATTGGGTGCCCTCAACAACCCACTAAAAATCGTCGTTTGCCCATCCCTGCGAAAAGAGATATTCACTGAAAACCGTTACTAGTCAGGAATTTCACTCAACAAAAATATCTCATTTTGGTAAATTTGACTACTTCCCGTTCGAATTTTTAAAATGTTCTTACACATTTAATTTGCCCCTCACCAGCGCTCATTTGCCTAGCAAAAATTTTCGTTTGCCCACCCCCTGAAAAAAAGTTATTGGCAAAAAACCTTCCTCATATAAATTTCACTCAATTATTTTGAATGCCCGGTCTGGCCACCCTAAATACGCCAGGTCAATCGGACTTAGCCACTTTGATTGCCCATGAAGGGCGCTCGTTTGCCCAGGAAAAATCATCGTTTGCCCACCCCCTGAAAAAAAGTTATTGGCATAAAACCTTCTACATAGACATTCCACTCAACTATTTGAATGCCCTATCTGGCCACCCTAAACAGGCCAGGGCAATCGGACTTAGCCACTTTGATTGCCCATGAGGGGCCCTCAGATGCCCCGCAAAAATCGTCGTTTGCCCACCCCCTGAAAAAAAGTTATTGGCAAAAAACCTTCCACATAGACATTTCACTCAATATATATATATTCTCAAAAAGTGTGAAGTTGGCGACGTCACATTCGATTTTTTGATTTTTTCTTACGTCATTCGTTTGCCCATCGTTAGCCCACGTTTGCCCAGGAAAAATTTTCGTTTGCCCACCCACCCAAAAAAAGTTATGGACAAAAAACATTTTCAATTTCACTCAATATTTGGAGTGCCTCATCTGGCCACCCTATGCACGCCTCCGAGGTCTGACTTGTACGTTTCGATTGCCCATTGGGTGCCCTCAACAACCCACTAAAAATCGTCGTTTGCCCACCCCTGCGAAAAGAGATATTCACTGAAAACCGTTACTAGTCAGGAATTTCACTCAACAAAAATATCCCATTTTCGTAAATTTGACTGCTTCCCGTTCTAATTTTCAATATGCTTTTACACATTTAATTTGCCTATCGCCAGCTCTCATTTGCCCAACAAAAATTTTCGTTTGCCCACCCCCTGAAAAAAAGCTATTGGCAAAAATATTTTCCACATATAAATTTCGCTCAATTAGTAGTGTGCCTGATCTGACCACCTTATAATAATACTTCCGGGTTTCATTACAAGGTGTTCGGAAACTTCAACATATTATGTGATTTCTTCCCAAAATGTTGTTTGTAGCATCCTGCGAACGCTTTTTGATGCTAGAACCATATCTGAAAAGTTCACATACGTTAGCTTTTCATAATTCAGTAACTCTCCGACATACGTAAGGTGGACTTACGTAATTCCGAACTTACGTAAAAGCCCAAACTCTGGAAAAATCTTTGGATGATCCACTTAAATTAATTTATGTGTAAGTGAAATCCCTGATATTTTACAAAATTTTAAAATAGGTTAAAAAAAAATCCTTGCATTAATTAATTTAAGTCTGAAATTCACACATTTTTCAACTCTTTGTGAATTTCAAACAACAAAAGTATGTGTATTAAGAACATTTCTAGTTACGTAAAATTTCGACTTACGTATAGACCTTCGGAACGAAATGCTTACGTAAGTCGAGGAGCGACCATATATAATTGGCGTGTTTTTTGTACGCCGGTTTAGGTTAGTTTAGCGTAACTACATGGGGTTACAATAAAAACATGACCCATACAGGTTATGTCTTCTTCTATTTGCTTGCCTCGTTCTTTATACCTACCGCTCCATGGTTTCGCGTTGCTCGACCTGCGGTGTAGGCACATCGCCCATTTTGGCGGTAATATCTCAGCATATTTCTACAGGCAGCTCTATCTTGGATCGTGTCATCGCTGAAACCAATGCGTTGTTGTTGCTTTTTCACTTGACATATCCAGGGTTCTTCGGTCTGCCTCTGGCCTTGGGTCCATCAAGTCAGGTTATGTATTATTGTAAAATAACCTACACCGGAGTACAAAAAAACACGTCTAATATTTCTGCTTGGAGACAATGAGCTGGGTGCTTGGGTATCTCCCCTTTACAAAAGATTTCAAATATATTAGTATTGATATAAGTATACAGGGTGTCCCGCATTAGAAGGTCAATACTGTAAGGGTTGATAGCGCAACTTGTTTCAGCAAGAAAATTCCCAATACAATCGAAATTGTTTTTACCGTTACCTTGTTATCGCTCTTTTTATGAAAGTCATCGAAAATCGTGACTTGTCATGCAAAATCATAATTTGCAGCCCTCCTGATGACTTCCTAAGGTTGCTCCAAAAGGGGTTAGTTCTATAACATCAGCCCACTTTTTTTTCCAATTCAATTCAATTTTTATTAAATGTTGTTTTATGTTTTACATGATACCTTATTAAATACCGGCCTGGTACAGCCTTAACTCTATAGTATGGAGAATAAATTTACATGATTATTTAAGTTTCTTAACTTCGTGTGATAATTTGTGGGAAAATTACCTAAAAACCACATGGTAAAAAAAAAAAAAAAAATGTAAATACTTAAACTAACTTAACTTATATTATTAGATCTAGAACTATTAAACTATTCTATGCTACCTATTAGCTAAGTTTCTAATGATATTATTATTAATATTAGAGCAGTTTGCCAGAAACTTAGGGGTGCTTTCACTCACTATTTGGCTTAAGGGCTTTATTTTGGTCTCGCTGTGCAACTTCTCGGTAGAATAGAAAAAGGGTTTATTCATTATTAGTTTTAAAATGTTATTCTGAGTTTTTTGGAGATTTTCTTTTACTGTTTTTGCATACAGACCCCAGACAGGTGATCCATATGCTGCAATAGGTTGAATTACCATTTTGTAAATAATTAGTTTGTTATCTAACGATAGCTTTGACTTTGTGTTTAATAAGGAGTATAACGAGTAAAACGATTTCATCATTTTTTCGGAAGTATATTCCATGTGTAAAAGACCTGTTAGTTTTTTATCAAAGGTTAGTCCTAGATAGGTGAGTTTATCTTTCCAATTTATATAATCTCCTAAGAAGTTAAGCGGTGATTCAGGTAGGTTTGAACTCTTTCTTTTTTTGAAAAGAAAATGGCTTGCGTCTTACTAGTATTCAATTTTATTTTCCATCGAAAATAAAATTGATACAAGGTCTCCAATTGGTGTTCAAGATTCTTGGAAATCAAATCAGGATTGCTGTTAGTAGAGTAAATACACGTGTCGTCCGCAAAACATGCTATACTGCAGTCTCTAGTTTTTGGAATATCAGCCGTGAAAATATTAAAGAGCACAGGACTGAGACATGATCCTTGTGGCACTCCGGCTGGTATAGATTTACTAGCTGAAACAGCCTTATTTACTTGAACTGAAAAGGATCTTTTTGATAAAAAAGATTGCACTAATTTGATCAAGTAAATTGGTATGTTAAAATTTTTCAGCTTATATAATAGGCCATCATGCCAAACTGAATCGAAGGCTTTTTGGATATCGAGGGCGACCACTCCGACGGATTCTTTATTTGCGAATGATTTTTTTATATGTTTATATAGCCGAAAAGTTTGGTGTGTAGTTGAATGCTGTTTTCGAAAGCCAAATTGAAAGTCAGGAATAACTTTTAATCTCTCCGTGGCCTCGTTTAGGCGGGCTAGAATAACTTTTTCTAATATTTTGCTCATAGATGGTAGTAAGCTTATTGGCCTGTAGTTTTCGGGCTGTTTTAGATTTTTTCCTGGCTTACCAATCGGTATCACGATTGCGTGTTTCCAGCAATCAGGGAAATAAGACAGTTTCAAACATACGTTTATTAAAAAATTCAGATATACTAAAGACTTTTTGGGGAGATTTTTTAATACTAAATTCGATATCTTGTCAAATCCTGGAGCCTTTTTAATTTTGACGCTTTTAATAATTTTTCTAATCTCGTTAGGAGACGACAAGCAAGATTCATTAAAATCACTCTCGGATGATGTTAGTGTCCGCGCAGCTTCTTTGACTAGTTGGTTAGTTATAGTGCTTCCTAGGTGGTCTGCTGTTTTGTGGGCCTTTATAAATCTGTCAGCTATAATTTCGGCTTTGTCCGTGTCGTCAAACACCAAAACTTGATTTGCGGCAAATAACGGTGGCATTATTTTGGTTCGACGGAAGATTTTGCTTATTTTCCAAACTGATCGGCTGTTTTTTGGAAGATGTCTAAGCATCTCGTTCCACCTATTGTTACGGCTCACAGAAATTCGATTTTTTATTAGTTTTGTAAGTTGGTTGACAATTTTTTTTGTAGATGTGTTTCGATTTCTTTGCCATGAACGACGCAGGAAGTTTCTACTTTCTATAAGGGCCCTAGTACTATTGTCTATAGTAATCATTTTCCTTGAAGTGGCTTTTATTTTAGTTGTTGCAAATTCAAGAGCAGAGTTAATTTTATTGCAAAATTCATTTAAAATAAGGTCAACTTGATAAGAGTTATCGATACTTGATAAGTCTTGCGACCTCAGATCTATGTTTAAATTCAAATATTGTTTGAATTTCAGCCAATTAATTCTGCTTTTGTAATTGTTTTCCGAGTCGTGACTAATGTTTGTATGTGTAACTTCAAGCAAAAAATGTACAGGCAAGTGAGGGGAGGATAATTTTTTAAAAGTGTGTGGTTGATTTATATCGATTGGTCCCTTACTCAATATAATATCAAGGGTTGAATCATAACCTTTTGGATTCAGAAAGGTGGGTTCGGTAGGTGTATGAATTATGAGATTGTCGTGAAAGGATAATTTATAAAGCACTTTTCCAGCTCTGTTCGAACTCATACAATTCCAGAATCTGTGCTTCGCGTTAAAGTCACCACATAGTATAACTTTATCTCCTAAGCCCATTAAATATTTAATATCATTTTCAAATAACCTCAACATTGAGTTGTTTACCCTGGTACCTGGGAAGTAGCATGCGACCACATAAATCTCACTGCCTTCTAATTTTATGGCAACTGCTTCAATACTCTTGGTGGATAGTTGTGGGAGTGCATAGAATTTAATAGATTTTTTAACACACAGAGCAACACCACCACCTCTAGCACCTAATCTATCTAATCGAATTATATTATAATTAATATTTGACAATTTATCTTTTTCTTTAAGCCAGGTTTCGGTTATTGCCACTATGTCTACATTAATATTCTGGGCAAAATCAAAGAGCTCAATATGTTTACTCTTGGTCTTAATGCTTTGAGCATTCCAAAGTAGTATACCTACATTATTAATACTATTGATTGCCATATACAAACTTAACTGCTAAAGAAAGGCACTTTTAAGGCATTAATAAAAAGAAAAATCAAGTGATGATGACAGGCATGATGTGCATCTCTTCAGGTGCCTTCACTGTTGCACTTCCTTTCATCTAGAGCAGGGGTGTCAAACTCAAAACCTGGCAAGGGCCAAATAAGACTCTCCTCAGGTTTAGGTGGGACGCAGGAGGAAAATTTCAAAACCTTTCATGTAATCGTATTACGAAAGTTGAATACAGAATATTATTTTTAAAATATGGCAGAGAGTATGGATCACTTTAGCGGCTTCGGGATTATCCGTGAGAACTTCCGCATTTCGGAAATGTACTTCAAGAACCTTAAAAAATTAAGATAAGAAGCGAAATGTAAAAATATGATTGATCTTCAAGTAAACACTTTTTCTTAATTACATGATTTGCGCCAAATTTTGGACAGATGATAAAAAAATTTTAGCACCAGTCATCCAGGTTGCCAAAATAACATTGGGAGGCAAAATACATAGCCAGAATAAATTAATTTCAACAGAAAGGTGGCTAAAAGAGACAAAAGGTTGTTTTAAACAAGCTCATGCTCCAATACAGCTTGATAAGTATAGGTTAAAAAAAATCAGGCACTTGGGCTGTAATTATTATGTTGGATTTTCACATCCAGGTGATTTAGTGACCAATTCCAAGATTTCCGTAGTTTTTGAAGCTTTGCCATTTTTCCTAATAAATCTCAATTCATGCTCGGTAAAGGCAAGTATTTTTTTTTTACTGCATTTTGGGACAGAACAGGTTCATGAAGAGACTTAGTATTGTCCTGTACAAAAAAGATGAGCTGTCTTATAAAATCAAATTACCAGCCTCAAATTGTTGGTAGTATTTGGAGGAAAAAATCCTAAAATAAACTTGCATAAGCCACTGGCGAGTTTTAGTAATTCTCGTAGACTTGAGTTCAATGGCTGAATTTGTTCACCTTACCAATTTCACAATTTTTGTGTTGATGCTGCTTTGACATGGCCGCGGGCCGCACAGAACTACGAGGCCGTAGGCCGCGAGTTTGACACGTCTGATCTAGAGGGCCTTATGTAGCTAGGTAGCGACTAACAACTATATTATTAAAAAATCTTCCAATTCTGAATTGGATATTGAATGATAACACATCTGCGACCCTAAAATTATTTCCGGGCTTTGAGGATTGTGAGTTTGGTCTCCTTTCACGTCTTTAGATGTACGTTTGCAAGGAAAATGGCGCAAGTTTTTATATTTTGATTTTCAACATCTGCAACCAGTTTACTTCAAGATGTCGTTCTATGAATATTTATTTTTCATTGGCTAATTCCTGTTGGTATATCAGCAGATCCCAAATTTAGTTGGAATTGAGTTATGTACGAAAATATAAGAAATTGATGTAAAATACGTTTGAAATGGCTGCTGATGTATATACTTATATCAATACTAATATATTTGAAATCTTTTGTAAAGGGGAGATACCCCACGTACCCAGCTCGTTGTCTCCAAGCAACAACAACAAGATAGAGCTGACTGTAAAAATATGCTGAGATATTACCGCAAAAACGGGCGATGTGCCTACACCGCAGGTCGAGCAACACGAAACCATGGAGCGGTAGGAATAAAGAACAAGGCAAGGAAGTAGAATAAGACATAACCTGTATGGGTCATATTTTTATTGTAAACCCATGTAGTTACGCTAAACTAACCTAGACCGGCGTACAAAAAACACGCCTATTATTATATGTACACTCGGCCGCAAAACTATCGACTCAACCTGAAAGCGCGTGTATTTGTACGTGTTTTTTGGAAAGTATGATAGTTATTCATAAAAGTCGTATGTCGTTTAAAAGATTGAAACCTTAGCTGCCGGTTTGTACCCTTTTTATCAAGATTTGCTTCGCACTTTTTAAATTATTGCCACTTGTACCAAAAAACCCAGAAAAATTTAAATTTTAGGTAAAGGTCAGGTGAGGTAAACTACCCCTATAAAAGCGCCCGTAATCGGTTTCTCACTATCAGTTGCATAAGGAAAGTTAGGTAACTTACATCTGAAGTAATTTCAATCACTGTTTTGTCATCAATGGGTACGACGCCAGATCAGGCGGCACAAGTTGTAGCCCTATTGTCGGAAAATCATAGTCAGCGAACCGTCGCTCACCGTCTTGGAATGAGTCAGTCTGCTGACTCGAGATTTAGCGAACATTTCGAGAGACTGTTAGCTTTAATTCGAGACCAAGAACGGGCCGCGTTCGATCCACTTTAGAGAGAGACGACCGTTTCACTGTTACAAGTACGTTATGAAATCGGTTCCTGACGGGTGTTGCTCCGCCGCGGAACCTGAGGCGTGTTCGCGGAGTAGCTGTTAGTGTCTGCACAGTAAGGAGACGATTAAAGGAAGCGAATATCAATCGAAGACGTCCTGCCAGGGGCCCCAAATTGACTGCACGACACCGACAAACGCGCCTCTTATTTGCTTGAGATCATCTTACTTGGAGCGATACGGAATGCAGCTCAGTATTGTTCACGGACGAGTCGAGAATGTGTCTACATGGCAGTGACAGTGATGTCGAGTCTACAGGCGTCAAACTGAGCGGCTGCATATGGCGGCGGTTCCTGTATGATGTGGGCTGGCATTTCCTTGGAGGGAAAAATGGATCTCGTATTCGTGCCCACAGGAGGCCGAGGAGGAGGACTGACAGCTAAGGGATACGTTACCGATATTCTCCGTGTCCACGTTGTGCCCTGTGCAGCATTTATTGGCGAGAACTTCACTTTGATGCACGACAATGCCCGGTGTCATGCATCGCGCCTCACTCGACAGTTCTTGAATGAAGCCAATATGTCGTCACTTAACTGGCCTGCACGCAGTCCCGACATCTATCCCATTAAACACTTATAGGACGAACTCAAGAGAAGAGTCCGAGCCAGAAATCCAGTCCCTTCGTCCACTGAAGAATTGAAGGCAGCCCTATTAGAGGAGTGGAACGGTATTCCTCAAAATACCATCAGCAACTTGATCAGATCAATGCAGAATCGACTGGAAGCTCTCATTAGAGCAAGAGGCGGCAATACCAAATACTAAAATAATAAATACTTAACTTATTTTCCAACAGTTTTTGTTTTATTTGCAAAAAACCTCACCAAAAACCATTTTCATATTTGCTTATTTTCGCTACGATTTCGCTTAAAGAGCTTCAATTTTAAAAGTGCTCACCAAATATTGGTTAAAATGGTACCAACATAAAGCTGAGGCCTTAAGCTTTTCAATGACATACGATTTTTATGGATAACTTCTATACTTTTCGAAAAAAACGTACAAATACACGCGCTTTTAGGTTGAGTCGATAGTTTTGCGGCCGAGTGTATTATGAAAAGCTAACGTATGTGAACTTTTCAGATATGGTTCTAGGTTCTAGCATCAAAAAGCGTTCGCAGTATGCTACAAACATCATTTTGGGAAGGAATCACATAATATGCTGAAGTTTCCGAACACCTTGTATTGAAACATGGAAGTATTATTATAAGGTGGTCAGATCAGGCACACTACCAATTGAGCGAAATTTATATGTGGAAAATGTTTTTGCCAATAACTTTTTTTGAGAGAGTGGGCAAACGAAATTTTTTTCCGCCACAATGTGGGCTAACAAGGACTAACAAAATATGTAAACAAATTAAAAAACATCGAACGCAAAGGCATAAAATTTACCAAAATAGGAGTTTTTTTGTTGGTGAAATTCCTGACTTGTAACGGTTTTTTTAGTCAATATCTCTTTTTGGGTGGGTGGCCAAACGAAGATTTTTCATGGGTTATTGAGGGCACCCAATTGTCAATCGAAGTGGATAAGTCAGACCTCGGAGGCGTTCATAGGGTGGCCAGATGAGGCAATCCAAATATTGAGTGAAATTGAAAATGTTTTTTGTCCATAACTTTTTTTGGGTGGGTGGGCAAACGAAAATTTTTCCTGGGCAAACGTGGGCTAACGATGGGCAAACGAATGACGTAAGAAAAAATCAAAAAATCGAATGTGACGTCGCCAACTTCACACTTTTTGAGAATATATATATATTGAGTGAAATGTCTATGTGGAAGGTTTTTTGCCAATAACTTTTTTTCAGGGGGTGGGCAAACGACGATTTTTGCGGGGCATCTGAGGGCCCCTCATGGGCAATCAAAGTGGCTAAGTCCGATTGCCCTGGCCTGTTTAGGGTGGCCAGATAGGGCATTCAAATAGTTGAGTGGAATGTCTATGTAGAAGGTTTTATGCCAATAACTTTTTTTCAGGGGGTGGGCAAACGATGATTTTTCCTGGGCAAACGAGCGCCCTTCATGGGCAATCAAAGTGGCTAAGTCCGATTGACCTGGCGTATTTAGGGTGGCCAGACCGGGCATTCAAAATAATTGAGTGAAATTTATATGAGGAAGGTTTTTTGCCAATAACTTTTTTTCAGGGGGTGGGCAAACGAAAATTTTTGCTAGGCAAATGAGCGCTGGTGAGGGGCAAATTAAATGTGTAAGAGCATTTTAAAAATTCGAACGGGAAGTAGTCAAATTTACCAAAATGAGATATTTTTGTTGAGTGAAATTCCTGACTAGTAACGGTTTTCAGTGAATATCTCTTTTCGCAGGGGTGGGCAAACGACGATTTTTAGTGGGTTGTTGAGGGCACCCAATGGGCAATCGAAACGTGCAAGTCAGACCTCGGAGGCGTGCATAGGTTGGCCAAATGAGGCACTCCAAATATTGAGTGAAATTGAAAATGTTTTTTGTCCATAACTTTTTTTGGGTGGGTGGGCAAACGAAAATTTTTCCTGGGCAAACGTGGGCTAACGATGGGCAAACGAATGACGTAAGAAAAAATCAAAAAATCGAATGTGACGTCGCCAACTTCACACTTTTTGAGAATATATATATATGGAGTGAAATGTCTATGTGGAAGGTTTTTTGCCAATAACTTTTTTTCAGGGGGTGGGCAAACGACGATTTTTTCGGGGCATACGAGGGCCCCTCATGGGCAATCAAAGTGGCTAAGTCCGATTGCCCTGGAGTGTTTAGGGTGGCCAGATAGGGCATTCAAATAGTTGAGTGAATGTCTATGTAGAAGGTTTTCTGCCAATAACTTTTTTTCAGGGGGTGGGCAAACGATGATTTTTCCTGGGCAAACGAGGGCCCTTCATGGGCAATTAAAGTGGCTAAGTCCGATTGACCTGGCGTAATTAGGGTGGCCAGATCGGGCATTCAAAATAATTGAGTGAAATTTATATGAGGAAGGTTTTTTGCCAATAACTTTTTTTCAGGGGGTGGGCAAACGAAAATTTTTGCTAGGCAAATGAGCGCTGGCGAGGGGCAAATTAAATGTGTAAAAACATTTTAAAAATTCGAACGGGAAGTAGTCAAATTTACCAAAATGAGATATTTTTGTTGAGTGAAATTCCTGACTAGTAACGGTTTTCAGTGAATATCTCTTTTCGCAGGGGTGGGCAAACGACGATTTTTAGTGGGTTGTTGAGGGCACCCAATGGGCAATCGAAACGTACAAGTCAGACCTCGGAGGCGTGCATAGGGTGGCCAGATGAGGCACTCCAAATATTGAGTGAAATTGAAAATGTTTTTTGTCCATAACTTTTTTTGGGTGGGTGGGCAAACGAAAATTTTTCCTGGGCAAACGTGGGCTAACGATGGGCAAACGAATGACGTAAGAAAAAATCAAAAAATCGAATGTGACGTCGCCAACTTCACACTTTTTGAGAATATATATATATGGAGTGAAATGTCTATGTGGAAGGTTTTTTGCCAATAACTTTTTTCAGGGGGTGGGCAAACGACGATTTTTTCGGGGCATACGAGGGCCCCTCATGGGCAATCAAAGTGGCTAAGTCCGATTGCCCTGGAGTGTTTAGGGTGGCCCGATAGGGCATTCAAATAGTTGAGTGAAGGTTTTATGCCAATAACTTTTTTTCAAGGGGTGGGCAAACGATGATTTTTCCTGGGCAAACGAGGGCCCTTCATGGGCAATTAAAGTGGCTAAGTCCGATTGGCCTGGCGTAATTAGGGTGGCCAGATCGGGCATTCAAAATAATTGAGTGAAATTTATATGAGGAAGGTTTTTTGCCAATAACTTTTTTTCAGGGGGTGGGCAAACGAAAATTTTTGCTAGGCAAATGAGCGCTGGCGAGGGGCAAATTAAATGTGTAAAAACATTTTAAAAATTCGAACGGGAAGTAGTGAAATTTACCAAAATGAGATATTTTTGTTGAGTGAAATTCCTGACTAGTAACGGTTTTCAGTGAATATCTCTTTTCACAGGGGTGGGCAAACGACGATTTTTAGTGGGTTGTTGAGGGCACCCAATGGGCAATCGAAACGTGCAAGTCAGACCTCGGAGGCGTGCATAGGTTGGCCAGATGAGGCACTCCAAATATTGAGTGAAATTGAAAATGTTTTTTGTCCATAACTTTTTTTGGGTGGGTGGGCAAACGAAAATTTTTCCTGGGCAAACGTGGGCTAACGATGGGCAAACGAATGACGTAAGAAAAAATAAAAAAATCGAATGTGACGTCGCCAACTTCACACTTTTTGAGAATATATATATGTATATGGAGTGAAATGTCTATGTGGAAGGTTTTTTGCCAATAACTTTTTTTCAGGGGGTGGGCAAACGACGATTTTTTGGGGCATACGAGGGCCCCTCATGGGCAATCAAAGTGGCTAAGTCCGATTGCCCTGGAGTGTTTAGGGTGGCCAGATAGGGCATTCAAATAGTTGAGTGGAATGTCTACGTAGAAGGTTTTATGCCAATAACTTTTTTTCAGGGGGTGGGCAAACGATGATTTTTCCTGGACAAACGAGGGCCCTTCATGGGCAATCAAAGTGGCTAAGTCCGATTACCCTGGAGTATTTAGGGTGGCCAGATCGGGCATTCAAAATAATTGAGTGAAATTTATATGAGGAAGGTTTTTTGCCAATAACTTTTTTTCAGGGGGTGGCCAAACGAAAATTTTTGCTAGGCAAATGTGCGCTGGGGAGGGGCAAATTAAATGTGTAAAAACATTTTAAAAATTCGAACGGGAAGTAGTGAAATTTACCAAAATGAGATATTTTTGTTGAGTGAAATTCCTGACTAGTAACGGTTTTCAGTGAATATCTCTTTTCACAGGGGTGGGCAAACGACGAGTTTTAGTGGGTTATTGAGGGCACCCAATGGGCAATCGAAACGTACAAGTGAGACCTCGGAGGCGTGCATAGGGTAGCCAGATGAGGCACTCCAAATATTGAGTGAAATTGAAAATGTTTTTTGTCCATAACTTTTTTTGGGTGGGTGGGCAAACGAAAATTTTTCCTGGGCAAACGTGGGCTAACGATTTGCAAACGAATGACGTAAGAAAAAATCAAAAAATCGAATGTGACGTCGCCGTTCACACTTTTTTTTTTGTTTTTGCAATAACTTTTTTTGGGAGGGTGGGCAAACGAAAATTTTTCCTGGGCAAACGTGGGCTAACGATGGGCAAACGAACTGTGTAATAAAAAATAAAAAAATCGAAAGTGACGTCGCCAACTTCACAAATTTTTTTTTGTTTTTGCAATAACTTTTTTTGAGGGGGTGGGCAAACGAAAATTTTTCCTTGGCATACGTGGGCTAACGATGGGCAAACGATTTGAGCAAAAAAAAGTTAAAAAATCGAATGTGACGTCGCCAACTTCACACACCAGTTCTTTGGTTGTTGGTGACCACATTGCCAATGTCTAAAAGTAAGAAATTTATTAAAATTGTGAATCATTTTGATTGAGCTTGTTTTACATAATTAGGAGTATGTATATACTTACAAAGGAGATCACGGAAAAGAGTACCGCAAAATGCTTCATTTTAAGAGATGTCTACTGAACGCAGTGGCGGCTCGTGACCTTCTAAATTGGGGGTTCACAACTCAAACAAACAAGAGCAACTAATTCTTGAAAATTATGTAAATCCCTAACTTCATTAATCCTTGTACTTTGTACCATTTTGTACCTTTGCAACATTTTTTTTTATTGAAGAATTTTATTAGGGTTTTCGTCTATTTTTATACACATGGAGATTTTTTTTCGTGGTTAATATTATTAAATTTTAGGCCAATAAAAATGATCGAATTTAGAAATATAAGAAGCGTAATATCTTGAAGACGATCCCAAAGTTCAACAAATAATTTAATATTTCATTTCTGCTAATATGGATACCGAAAGAAACGGTTTTCACTATGGATGTTAATTCAATAAATTAAAAATTTAACAATTTTTCAATAAGTCCTCGAATAATAGATACACAATAGTAAATATCAGAGTTCTAGTTCCAATAGTTAATTTTCGAACCACTCATATCCCCGAAATTATACAACAGGAATTATTTTTTAACGGATTTTTAATCAGAGGAGTTTTAAAAGCAGCACATACCAAGGATATAGCTCTCAAAGTGTGTACAAAAATTGTACAACATGGGTTAATAAATTTCCATCCATCCATCCATCTATGTTTCCAAATTATAAATATAAATTTACAAATAGCCATACTTAATACGAGTACATTCGTCATTACATACTGCCTATACCTTTCCACACAAAGAAGAAAAGCAATTAATACGTAATCGTAAAGATTCATAAAAACAATGCAAAACGCATCAATTCAAAATATCAACCGAAAAAACATCACCGATTCTGAAGCTCGCACGTAATTCTTTCACTGTTCGCACATATTTTCTGTGCTCCTACGGCAGCGAGTGTGCGACGATTGATACTATGGGACATCGCATAGGATCGTATGGAAACGGATGACGGATACAAGCAACTCTAACCGCACGTGCGATTAGAGAATAGAGGTGACTTGTTGTCTTTGATTTGTGTTAACAATTTAGGTTATTCTTCGCGGGTTTAAGATAGATTACATAGATTTTTATATAAATTTGAAATTTTGCTAAATATTTTATGATAGAAAATTTTACGTAGGAAAACAATTTTACGATGTGATGGCTATGATGAGTGTAGGGGGTTCACGTGCTCATGTGCTCCTAAGAAGTAACCGCCACTGACTGAACGCAAAACTTGGAGAGAATGATGTGTTCTTCGAAAACTAAATGCTTTTATAGAAATCATTTTATCAGTTATCATAGCAGTAAACGGGAATCCATTTTATTAGATAAATAAATTATCGTTTTTGAGGCTTATTTTTATTACATATTTTATTTATTAATGTTGATTTCATTTATCTCATTTTTTACAAACACGAAAATTTTTCAAAAGTTTGCCACTTTCGGTTCTCTTAAGATACTTATAAATTTCAGATATTGTGGACCAATGATAATGTCGTATACCTTCATAATTAAATTACAGAAAATATTTAACGAAATTATAATCATACATGCACTTAACGAGTGCATACGACCATTTGCATGGATCCGCATCGTCCTTATTGTGCCTGTCTAGACAGTTTCAATTTTCGTTCGTCTTCATCATTTTGACAATTGAAACTTGAGATGTATGCGCTATTGAAGAAACGCATTCATTCTTGAACGCAATTGCCAATGTTAAATATTAACAACACATCATCACATTCATACAATTCATGAAAGAATTTATCATTTACCCGTCCTGACCAAAGCCGTGATACATATTTAACGATAAATAATGAACAGATCTGGATAGAATGAGACATTGATCTCTCCTGTTCACTTGACGCAATCAATGACATGTTTAATGTTGAAAGTGGATACGGAGCTTGAAGACGATAGGGAAGACGAAAGCGCACATGTGTGGACATAGCCATTGGCAGTGAAACAATGTTTGAAAGCTTTCAAACTAACATCCCAACCATCGGCTTTCAGCTTTCAAGCATAGTTTCCCTCAATACTAAAACTATTCACGTCATTCCAGATTCCCGTCTTCAGTCCAACGCAACGATAGAAGCAATAGGGCTCCGGCATAAGTGCACCCTTCAGCATTGCCTTCTGGCTGGAGGTCAACTTCTGAGCTGCAAAACATTCGATTTTATCAGCGGTGTTCTGTTCTCGTTTTTTAAGTTTCCACTGTGCACATGTCTGAAAAGAGTAAAAAATATAAAATCTGTCAATTGCAAAAAATGCCAAAAAGTGCTTCAGAGTTGAGCTATTTGATATGATTGTTCATTCAAAAATGGAGGAAAAATTTTAATACTTCTTTATAAACTGGACGCTTTTATATGAAAGTCTGCAATTATAAAAAACAACAAAATCACCAGAAATGCAGAAATAAATCGGAAGCTGTTTTGTGAAAGATGATTATTTGGCTTAACTCAATATATAGGTGCATAACGTTCGTGCTGATGGATTTTTCCTTGTTCATTGTGAGAGTTTTATTCTTACATACAATTAAAATACAATCAATATTTATTACTTTTTTTTAACAGCATGGCAGATTTAATTCAATTGAACATAATTTTGGTAATTTTCTTAGACAATATTCCAAACAATCATTCCCCAAAAAATACATAATTTATTACACTTGAAATGTTGTCAAACGCAAACATTTTGCATTTTTGATAAGCGTATTTTAAACAAGATATTGCAAATATTTTATATGCAGTGTTGCCAATTTAGCCGTTTTCCGGCCAAATTTAGCCGGAAACCGTGCTGTTTAGCCGGAAGAAATTTGTAATTCCGGCCAGCCGGATTTTTAGCCGGAATTGATTTTCTTTAGCCGTTTTGCCGGCTAAAATTATTTTATGAATTTTTTACACCCTTCGCTCATAGAGTGAAAGTTAGTAACGCATTAAGGGAAGAAGAAAGTATACATATATAAGCAGCATGACTTGGCGAGTCGATTGGGCGATGTCTGTCAGTCTGTTGCGACGCGTTTTACTCGGTAGGTATTCAAGCTAGCAAGCTGGAATTTGGCATACGTGCTTCTTATTGTTGCAGGCTGTTTGTATGTTTGAATCATCGAAATTGGATCACTGGGTCATGGGGCTGCCATATAAACCGAACTCCCCAAATTAGGTTCTTCTAAGAAATTTTTTTTATATGGGCACCGATTTCAACCAAACTTCATGAAAATGTATGTATGCCCCCCGAATTAGGTTTTTCTAAGAAAAACTTTTGTATTTGGGCAACAATGTACACCAAACCTCATGAAAATGTATTTCTATTGATGTCACAAAACATATGGAAAAATTAATGAATTCGGACCATGGGGTCATAGGGCTGCCATACAAACCCAACCCCCCAAATTAGGTTCTTAAAAAAAAAATTTTATTTGTCCACAAATTTCATCCAAACCTCATACAAATGTGTTTATATTGATAGCAGAAAACATACGTAAAAATTGATGGAAAGCAGCCATGCGATCATGGCGCTGCCGTACAAAAAGAGGTTCTTTGAAACGTCAGACGCAAGTAGTGCAAGTAGCTTGTCCAGCAAAATACAAAAATTAAATTTAAGGGAGTATATTTTTCGGGGGCAATTCCTTCTTCAGCACAAAAGCTAAGTGCTGAAGAAGTAGTAAGTTGTTCCCGAAATATATGCTTTCTTAAATTTAATTTTTGTACTTAACTGGGCAAGTTACTTGCACTATGTCAACAAATTTATCCAAAATCTATACCATTTCTCAGTCAAGTTCATAACTTTGGAGCATCAAGTTCGTATGTTTGGAACATCAAATTCGATATTTCGGGAACTTAAATCGTAACTGTAAGTGCATATTTGAGCACTGAACTTTTTGAATTTGACTAAAAATATAAAACGATCTATCTTCTATAAATGGAAACATATCAATTTGGTTGTCCATAGTTAGGAATTTGAAATTCCAAAGTTATGACTGATAAATGGTATATACCATATCCCGGCCAAGCTCATAATTTTGGAACCTCAATTTTGTATCTTTTAGCCTCAAACTCGTAGTTGCGGCACATTAAAAAGGGAACATCAATTTCGTAACTATGGAAAATAAACTAAAATTTGGAGGTCTCAAATTCGAAAATGAGTAAAATTGTTAAATTTTAATCAAAATATAAAATTATTCAGGTGCGATGATGGTGAGATATCCATACATAAATGCGGTCGCCCTTGCCCATAGTTATGCAATGGACGTTCCTTTTACGAATTTTATGTTCCACAATTTCGAACCTAATGTCATGTGGTTATAGACTTGACCTAGAAATACCTCTATACAACAACTTTGACTAGTTGAGCTAACTAACTCAGAACAAAGTAAATTTTGACTGTAATGCCAGCGATTGGAGCATATATGTAATTTTACATAATGTCTGTCAATTTTAATTTACGAGTAATTCTCCAGAAAGAAATAAAATTATTAAAATCAGTTTTTACTATATTTGTTCGTAATGTGATTGTTTTGTATGATTTAGCCGGTTTTTTGGCCGTTTTTCTGGCTGAAATTTATTTAGCCGGATTTTTAGCCGTTTTTGAAAAAAATAAAGCCGGTTTTCCGGCTAAATTTAGCCGTTTTCTAAATTTCCAGTTGGCAACACTGTTTATATGTGACATAACTTAATCCTTAAGTGAGATAACAAACACGACGAGCCATGAAAACAACAAAGACTGCTTACCTATATACCGCAGCAAAGATAAAAAGTTTTAGCCAAATTTAAATTATTTTTGGACGGCATATACGGGCTGCACTAACTAATCGAAACTAAATTTAGTCTCGCTCGCAACATATGGCGAGGTGCTTGCCAATCCATAATGCCTGGACAAGCGACTGTCTCTGAAATTTATCCAGGAAGAGCGAAGTCGTCTTGTTACTGAAATGAATTCGTTTGCGATTTTCGTTACGCCATTGGTCTCGCTCGCGAACGGCCCCGAAAATTCGCCGAAGGACCTTTCGTTCGAATCGGTCTAGCAAAATTTCGGAGGCTTGGGTGAGGGTCCATGTTTCGCAGCCATAACATTGCACGGGTCGGATGATCGTTTTGCGCGGAGCTTCGTGTTCCTGTGCGCAAGTTTCGAATTAATTATAGGGAGGACCGAGAAATATGTATGTCTTATTGGCTAGTTGTATCCGTCGCTTGATTTCGTCGGTTTCGTTGGCGTCCTTTGATAAGTTACAACCCAGATAGTTAAAGTTGTCTACATACTCGATACCAAGGTCCCCCACTGTGATGCTTGAATTTGCTGGCGTCCTTATTTTCGATTGCATCATGGCCTTTGTTTTGCTTTCGTTGATATGTAGTCCAACTTCCTTTGCGGCGTTATTGAGGTTATGCAGAACGTCATCCTTGTGAGTCGCACTAACTTTGCCGGTATACCAAAATTCAGCATAATGTTGTACAGTACACTTCGATCGATACTGTCGTATGCCTGCTTGAAGTCGACAAAGATTTGGTATACGTCGATGTTATATTCCCAGCACTTTTGGAGTAGTAGCTTCACTGTGAAAAGCTGATCGGTCGTTGAGCGACCAGGTCTTAAGCCGCCTTGATACTCGCCAATGATTCGTTCTGCGTACGGATTAATTCTCTTTTCAAGAATTTTAGATAATATCTTATAGGCCGTACAAACTAATGATATGCCCCTGTAATTCTCACACTTCAGCCTGTCACCCTTTTTGTGGATTGGGCAGATTATGCTTTTGCGCCAATCTTCGGGGATTTCCTCGTCGTTCCATATTTTCAGCAGTAGCATATGTATAGCGTTGGTCAGGCACGTTCCACCATGCTTCAGCAGTTCTGCTGGGATCTCGTCAGCGCCAGGCGCTTTATTATTTTGAAGCGACTGTATGGGACTCACCTCCTCTACTGTTGGGGGTAGAACGGGAGGGCCTGGTTCGGCTATCTGCTCAAGAGCTGGCTCCGCGGGGGATGTTGATGGTGCATTGAGGAGCTCTTCAAAATGCGAGGCCCATCGTTTGTTGACGCTTTCGATGTCGTTGATGATGTTACCATCCTTGTCCTTACATAGGCTTGTCCTGGGTTGATATCCGTTCTTAACATTATTTATAAGTTTGTACGCCTGTCTAATGTTCTTACTGGCTAATCTTTGGTTTATTTGCTGTAACTGCTCGTCAAAATGTTTGCGTTTCTTACGTCTAATTAACCAATTAGATACTCGCCGAAGTTCGTTGTATTTTTTTTTCTTTGCTCGGGATGCACGTTGTGTGTATTGGCGATAGGCTTCATTTTTCGCCTCAATTCAGGCCCTGCATTCGTCGTCGAACCAGTCTGCGCGTCTGCGCCGGCCTTTATAGCCCACGACCTCTTCTGCGGCCCCCTTGATGCTGTCTTTGAGCTCCTCTCAGAACTCATGGATGCCTAAATTGTTGATGTCATCAAGCATGGGCGACAGTTTTTCCTCTAGTGCTGTAGTATACGCAGCCGCCGTGGCATCATCAATCAATTTGTCTACCTCGAAGATCTTGGCAGGGTTGATTCTCGTTAGGTGCACCGAAGAGATTCTGCACCTGTAGGTCGTCTTCCCCAAATAGTGATCAGTGTCGCAGTTGGCTCCTCGATAGGATCGAAGATCTAGGTCTAGGACATTAGAAGCCCATCTCTTGCTGATCAGTACGTGGTCTATCTGGTTGACGGTGTATTTATCTGGAGACTTCCAGGTCTGCTTATGGATTCGTCGATGAGGGAAGCATGTAGAGCTTATTACCAGGTTTCTGCCGCTCGCGAAGTCGATAAGTCGCTGACCGTTGTTGTTGTTTTCGTCGTGGAGGCTATGACCTTCAGTAGTTCCCCTATACCAGCTTTCGTTTCCGACTTTGGCGTTAAAGTCTCCTAGCAGCTGCTTGACGTCGTTTGATGGAAGTGAATCGAAGAGTGTTTCTAGGTCCTTGTAGAACTCGTCCTTAATCGCGTCTTCTTTTACTTCTGTAGGGGCATGCGCATTAATAAGCTAGAGATTAGCGAAACGGGTCCTAATGTGGATCGCACATAGCCGCTCGTTGATGGGTTTGAAGCCGGTTACGTGGTGCTTGAGCTGCTTATTCACGATGAAAGCTACTCCAAACTCCTTGTTGCCCTCCTCTTTACCACTCGTAAAAATAGTGTGCGAATTGAGGTCGTTAATCTCGCTTTTGAGCCATTTAGTTTCCTGGATTGCAACTATGCTAAGCTTGTATTGTTCTACCTGATCCAGGAGGGCCCTTAAGGCCCCCGGTCTATTCAGGGAGCGTACATTCCAGGATCCGAAAGAGTAATCAGTTGTTCGTTGTCGTCGTTGTTTTGTATCCGTCCAATCCGAGGCTTTTGTTTCAGGTTTCTTGACTTGAAGTTTTTCTTAGGATGAGTTGTCGGCACATCGCTAAACCATGATAGAGTTTAATCTTTGAGTAAAGGCCATCATGGGCATGCATCGAAGATGCTGCTTTAGTGGTTGACTTAAATGTTTTCTGTCACCTATCACGTTAAGTAACCTGAGACGCTGCAGTTGTTAATACAGCACTCAGGCGCAGCGGTTACTCGGATAATGTGGGAAAGTAACGCCCCGTAGAGAGACATAGGAATTGGCCGAAGTCCTTTTCCTATGAAACTACTCCTGCATAGCTAAGGGTCAGCAGTTATGCCACAACTGAAGAAGATATAGGAATTAGCCGAAGCCTTTCAACCTTTATCTTCCCCCTTCCAATCATAATATTGTCCAAATAATCGAAATGTCAGACAAACCATTTCTAAACAGCTGCACACTCCACACCCAATTCGAATAAAAAGAAGAAGAAGAAAGTTAATACGCGAACTAGACTAGGACGGTATATACACCCTATGGAAAAGGTACTATCTCCAAAAATGCTTTAAGATAGTTTAAATTAAGAGCCGGTATATAAGCGCTTAAAGAGTGATTTCAAGGAAACGGAGCATTGTGCTTTGCACTAATATTTTGACAAAACGGAACGGATTGGATGGTTGATGGAATGAAACGGAACGGAGTATTGCGATTGAGGCTTGAGTCTTGTTCGACGTTTCAAGCAGACCACTGGGCGACTGGGCTTTCATTTTACATCGCCTATGAAAATCAAAACTTACACAATTTCGGTTGCTGTGATACATAGAACCGTATGTGACTCTATAATACAAATTCTAATAATGGAGAGTTTTAGCTTATCGTTTGAAATAAAATGACAAAATTTGACATTCCATATAAAAATTCGCTTGCTTGCCGTATACAAGACAATATATCTTAATTTTGCATGTCCTAAGTAGGCATAGGTGTCAAATCACGACAAATTATTTTGCCAATTTCGACTGTTTTCAAAGCATTAAATATACGGAAATACCATGCCTGCTTGGGACATGCAAAATTAAGATACATACACTTGCCAGAAAAAGTCTCCGTACATCAATGTAAGGAAAACTGCAAATTACGGAAGAACTGGGAAATGAAAACCTCAGATTGAAATTTGTTATCTAAAATGTTTATTTAGTACGTTAACTAATATTTCTACACATTATTTTACCGAAAATCAGCTGGAAACAAAATTTTCTAGAACAAAAACTAAAAAACTTCACAAAAACGAATTAGAACGAGACCGAGGCTAATTTCGGGCGCGGCCGAAATTTGAATACCCTTCACTCTCCTCGGGCTAAAAGTTTTTTTGGGGCAAACCTGTGACTTGTATTTAATCATTCCCCATTCTTTTCCTTCTGTTTTCGCATAATATTTGATATTGATAAATTCTGTGGCGTCGATAAAACAATATTTGTGTTAGGTTTGGTTGGAATAAGTGGTAAAATAAAAAAAAAAATATCTCAGAAAACTTTATTGGGGGGATGCGGGAGCATGGCCCCATAGTACGATTCCATTTGTTTTACTTTTTTTTTTGTTTTGATAAAGACGCATTGAGTTTTTTTTTAAATTGGTGTAGAAAAAATGTTTCTTAGAAGATCCAAAATGGGGAGGTTGGGCTTGTATGGTAGCCCCATGACTCCATAGTCCGATTATTTATGGCATCAATTGAAGTGCACTTTTACGAGTTTTGGTTGAAAGTGGTGCACAAATAAAAAAGTTGTTCGTGGAAGAACTCAATTTAGGGGGTTGGCTTTGTATGATAGCCCCATGACCCCATCGTCCGATTCCATTCATTTTTACACATGTTTTGTGGCATCAAATGAAATGCACTTTTATGAGGTTTGATTGAAATTGGTGGACAAATAAAAAAGTTTTTCTTAGAAAAACTCAATTTGGGGGCTGGGTTTGTATGACAGCCCCATGACCCCACAGTCTGATTCCATTTATTCTTACATATATTTTGTGGCATCAATAGAAACACATTTGTGTGCAATTTGGTTCAAATTGGTGCACAAATGGAAAAGTTTTTCTTAGAAGAACCTAATTTGGGGGGTTAGGTTTGTATGGCAGCCCCATGACCCCATGGTCCGATTTGATCCATTCTTACATATGCTTTGTGTTATCAATAGAAACGCATTTGTGGGAAATTTCGTTGAAATTAGTAAACACATGAAAAAGTTTTTCTTAGAAAAACCAAATTGGCGGGGTTAGGTTTGTATGGCAGCCCCATGACCCCACGGTCCGATTTTAGCGATTCAAACATACGAACTGCCTGCAATAAAAAGAAACATGTGTGCAAAATTTCAGCTCGATAGCTTTTAAACTGGCCGAGTAAAACGCGTAGCAACAGACGGACAGACGGACAGACGGACAGACGGACAGACAGACAGACGGACATCGCCCAATCGACTCAGCTCGTCATGCTGATCATATATATACATATTTTATATGGTCGGAGATGCTTCCTTCAATGCGTTACAAACTTCATGACAAAGTTAACATACCCTTTACTCTACGAGTGAAGGGTATAAAAAGTCTCCGTACACGTCCATATTTTTTACAATTATTCAGTTTTTTTCACAGAATTTCGAAGAGTTCACTAGCTTTAGGGATAACATTTTTGGAGGAGGACCTCCATGCTTTGATTAAACATGGACTAATCCCACCGAACATTTTCAGAAATATAAGGCGCACAGGTACCGTCAGCACATCATAACCTACAAGGGAATGTTTCAAAGCACCATTCTCTTCAAAAGGGGCAAAATAACAGGCCAGGGGTCGGCCAAATTGATCCAGTCCATGTTTGGACTGGAGAAATGTTTTTGGGTCAAATCACACAAAATTGAATTTGAAGCTCTGTAAAAACCAAATCTCTTATCCGATTTTAGTTTGGTTAGTTTTATTTTATAAGTAAATTTGTTGGCTGTGTTAATCATTTTGTTTCACTATTTTAGCTAGTCTAGCTTTGGAGATATTGAGCTTTAAGTTGTGAAAAAAAAATGATTTTCTCAAAAATCTTCAAATGCCTGCGGCAGCTAAAGGGTTAGGAATAGGGGGTATGCTCAGTACAACTTTTTTGGTGGAAATGAACTGAGTAACCATAATCCGGTGCGTTTATGCGGCAGTTGCCGGACAATCCGTATATCCGTGTGGGTTGTAAGAAATGGTGTTACAGTAACGCGAGTGTTATTCATTATTGTGTACGCGAAAATCTATCGAACCCACTGGAACGTCTAGAAAAGACGGGAAAAATAAAACAATATAATTCAATTTGATATTAATTTCATCTTATTTCGATTAAAATCAGCATCACCGTTTCTGTGTATCACTTGCTTCATTGGCTGCGTTCAGATCGTCATCACACCCATTTCTAAATGGAAAAAGTTGTCAGGTGTGTTACATCAATGTCCTTTATTGATTGATTCATGGTGAGCTCTTAATTCCAGCTTCATCGTGGGATTTCAAAAATGAAATTAATTTTATTTAAAATAAATAAATAAAATAATAAAAAGTAATTTAACATAGGTTGGTCTCTTTTTCCCCCCTTTTGTTCACGCAGCTAGCTGTCGCGAGCAGAAAAGATATTTATTTTAACAAATGCTGTCATAAAACTAAGCAGTCTATAAAAGAGCTTTAAATTGTTAATTTAGTGCACCTCCAGTGTGTTAGAATAATTCTAAATTCTGATGAGCAAAATATCTCCATCACTAGGTGAAACCGAGTTAAGTTTAGGTGACATTCACTTTTTCTTGAAATCACAGTTGGTTCTTTTCATGGCTTGTCGGTGTTTGTTATCTCAACTCACTTAAGGATTAAGTTATGCCACATATAATATATTTGCAATATCTTATTCAAAATGGTCTTATCAAAAAATTTAATGTTGTCTTTTGGCAACATTTCAAGTGTGTTAAATTATTTATTTCCTTGGAGAAAGATTGTTTGGAACATAATATTATACGACAAGAAGTTTCTGTTCATTATTCCATTTTCCATCAAAATCATGCTAAATCAGATTAATAAACTGTTAAAACGAAAAACATTAGTCATTCCTATAACAACGATACCCATAAAACATTCTCACAATGAAAAAGGAAAAAGTGATCAGCACGACACGTTATGTATATTGAGTTAAGCCAAATAATGCAATCTTCTTTCACAAACAACGCTTCCTATTTATTTCTGCATTTCTGGTGATTTTGTTGTTTTTTTAATTGCAGACTCTCTATGAAAGCGTCCAAGTATTAACATTTTTCCTCCATTTTTGAATGAACAATCATACACCCAGAAAAAAAGTGTATTAAAACCAATGAAGTTTTTAATTTACTTCTAGTAAACAGAAATTTTTTTTTAAACGTATGAAGTTTGAATATAATTAATTAAAAATGCCATTGGGTCAAATACCCTTTCATAGAATTTATGATTTCAGTAGTAATAGAATTATAACCTGCCCACATACAACTAATGCAACAAATTACATAGAATGAAGTAAATCAAATTCATGGGAACTATGATAATTTTTCATAGCCTCTATGTATAAACATTTTAAGTTTGTATCGCACCGCGTATCAAGTAGTTTAGATTTTAGAAACGTTGACAACATTCCACTTCTGGTCTCATGGCAATGTGCACGGACTGGCACGCAGGCGGACCGGGTTCGAATCCAAGTTTCGGCATAAGGTTTTTTATGAATAAAAAAATATAAGAATTTGAAATAAAATTAAATCACAATAAAAAATAAAAAAAATAGAAAAAAAAATAAAAAAAAAATTTCTTTTCATTTTTTGTTTTAAATAAATTTCAATGAAATTTTTACATAGAATCGATGAACAATCTGATTGTTATAATCGAATTTTCACTTAATATTTTCAATGATATTTCTATCATTGTCCCAAAAAGGCTATTTCATCGGCTCCAAATCATGGCCAAAATTTCATACGTCCTATGGAATTTTTCTTTAATAAAAGTATTTTTTTTTCTGAGTGTATCAACCAAGCTCCAATACGAAGCACTTTTTGGTATTTTTTGCAATTTGTCACTATGGAAATTATTACAATATTATTATTTAGGTGAGCTACAGAAAATTGACAGATTTTATATTTTTACTCCTTTCAGACATGTGCACAGTGCGTGGACACTAAAAACACGAGAAGAGAACACCGCTGATAAAATCGAATGTTTTGCAGCTCAGAAGTTGACCTCTAGCCTGGAGGCAATGCTTAAGGGTAGGGATGTCAAAAACCGGACGGTTAGTCCGAAAACCGGTACTTTCAAAACGGTTAACCGGTTTTTTTGGGTTTTTTCATCCTCCCGGTTTTAACCCGGACGGTTGTTTGCCCATCCGGTTAAAACCAAAAAAAAAACTTTCCAAATTGATAAAATTTTTATATTTTCTTGATTTAAAAATAAATAACAGGCGCGACAATCCAGCATTGGACTAAGGCCGCAGGATGTGTTAGTGACATCCTATTTCCAAGATCTTATCTGCTTTTTGTTGAGGTAATGAGATCAGCATCACGCTCAGCAGTGTTATTTATCCCCATAAATGGGTACTCGTTTAACATCTGAGTGAGATCATAGTCCGTCACAAGCTCGTGAGTTCGAAAAACACCATGGAACACGGGGAGATTCGAACTCATGAGCCTGTGCACCGAAGGTGCGCGCACTAACCGCTAGACCAGCCAGACTTGATTTGGCAGTCTTTAATTCTATTGCTTGTCTTCTATGAAAAATTTCGTATTTCCGAAAACTCTCCTTAGTGCTATTATTCCAAGAACCATCGCTTCGTCAAACTACCGCTCCTTGCATTTTTCCTTTCCAAGGTGTCACACGTGTATCTTTTGTGCGTCGTGAATGTATATGTGTATCAGATCAGTGCATTTAGAGTTCATTGTTATAGGAAGACGAATCGGCAGTTGCTACGACGTCCGCGTCCACATCGATATCCGCGTCCACTTCAACATCCGTCGTGTCCACATAGACTTCAACATCTACATCATAGTGCATTCATATTAGCATTTCAAATAGAAAAAAATAGAGTAAGGTTAATTCTTCTGGTTTTTGAATCAGTGGTCCCAGAAATCTGTCCTTCTTTCCGATCATTTTTTTCTTAGCAAATTTAATGGTAGAACCTTTAGCTATAATAGATTCGGAAAAGTAAGAAACGTAGTGGCAATTTGAATTACTCTCGTAATTAGGGCTTCGGAAAAATACACGGGAAATACAATAATTCTCCATTTAATCTCGATTTATTCCGTTGAGGGTCCTCGAAACATGGAACAAACACCGGATATGTAATGTAATTGACGTCCCCTTTGATTTGATACCCCACATGCCGACCTCCGGTCAAGGATTAAAGAGTATAATTTTTTGCCCTTTTTGGGACCTTTCCGATCAAATTTTTTTTTAGCAAAATGAGTTTTAGATTCCTGGGAGCTCGTTGATTCAAAAACCACAAAAAATAGCCTTACTCTATTTTTTTCTATTTGGAGGCCTGAAATGGGATATTTTGACTGCACTATATACATTGTCTAGCAATAAAACTCAGTTAACTAATTTTGAAACAATATGAATACTTCTGACAATTTTATTTGATTATCTTTTTTGTTCAACATGTTTCTCTTTTAGGGCTCCATTACACAGTCATATTTCTATACGAACATCAGCTTAACGAGTGTGTATGCATTATTTTGCTAAAATTCTAAGCAATTCAATGAAAAACCGGTTAACCGAAAACCGGTACTTTGAGCCCGGTTAAAACCGGACGGTCTAACCGGCTTTGCGAAAAAACCGAAAACCGGGTTATGGGCCGGTTTCTGACATCCCTACTTAAGGGAACCCAGTCAGTTGCTTCTATCGTTGTGTGGGACTGAAGACGGGAATCTGGGATGACGTGAATGGTTTTAGTATTGAGGGAAGCTATGCTTTTCTGAAACCCGACGGTTGGGATGTTAGTCTGGAAGGTTTCAAACATTGTTTCACTCCCGATAAGAAGGATGCGGATCTATGCAAATGGCCGTATGCACACTCGTCAAGTGCATGTATTATTATAATGTGATGTGGTTAAATATTTGCTGTAGTTTAACAACGGAGGTACAACATTATCATCGTACTACAATATTTTCAATTTAACCTTCAAGCGGGCGCGCATCATTTTTTGACATAACCGGTCGCGCGGCGGTAATTTACCGCCCTCGTCTTTTCCCCTTCCTTTGCGCTCAACCGTACAACTTCCATTCTCATAATTACGGTAAATTGAAAAAAGAGCATGTCCGAAAAAAGTTATCATCACAAAAACTATTATCTGGTCAACAATAAAATAAGCTCTGCAGTTTTAGCGAAGCACGTCACTTCAGTGATATTACACCGAGTACACACATTCTGAACACGACTATAGGCCAAAATATACCATCTCCGAACGTTTGATGGCCGCTGGAAAGGTACGGAAGGTAAAATTTCTCCAACATTTTATTGTATCGTATGTATAACAGTATGACTTAAGAATAAATACTTCTCCCACCTAGATCCAGCCAACGGGAGAAAAGCTATGTGTGTTTATATGATCAGGGCGGTAAATTACCGCCCGCGCGCCCGCTTGAAGGTTAAAAGTATCCTAAGAGAACCGAAAGTGGCAAACGTTTGGGTAATTTTCGTGTTTGTAGAAAAGATATAAAGGAAATCAACATGAATAAATAAAATAATAACAAGGCCGAGGTTTATTTCGGGCGCGGCCGAAATTTGAATACCCGTCACGTTTGAAAGAAAGTTAAGCTTCTTTTACGTTAACAATTTCTGCCGCAGCCATATGCCTCTGGCACCTCTCCAGCTAGTTCCACAGAAGGGCTCAGAACCTCTTGCTGGCTCGTCCGCGTATTCATTTCCTCCAACGCCTCTGTGACCCGGAACCCAATAGGTTGAGAAAGAGTTCCGGATGGAGAGGTCCTAAAGTAGGTCAAAGTATTCGCTGACCAACGAAGGGCCACGAACCTGTTGCAAGATACGCATATGTCCCCGATCGTGATACGAGTATCAGACAATAACTGGATTCTTCGGAGTAGGCAATAGGCACCTCCCTCAAGTAGATTGGCTCAAGTGAGCCCTGTTGCTGTTCACCTGTTGACTATCGTTACGACCGTGGTTATTAGATCACTAATAACGAACTCAAATTTACCACGGAGCACAATACATTGTAATATCGATAGCGTAACCAATGGCGAAGAAACCCTGCATTTCAAGCAGCGAGCGTTATTCATCTACGACCAGGAACCAGAGTAGAGGTAAACCGTCTTGAGGGCAGCTCTTGACGGCGTTGATGTTGAGAGTATGACCTCCAAGCGAAGAGTGAATCTCCCTACCTTTCAGCATGGTGTCAATCTACCAAATGGTAGACAAGGGTCCCCTCACCTCATATCGAGAGCTCTGTCAATGGCATCGTAGCCAGTATCGTCAAAGGCACCCTCGATGTCTAAGAAGGCGAACAAAGCGATCTTTTTTTCATCTAAAATTTTTTCAATAGTATTAGCGAGCTTGTGAAGCGCCCTCACCGTCGACTTGCACTTAACATATAGGCAAATTTTGTGTGATGTAAAGGTTTGTTCCTCACCATCAAGCGTCTGATGTGAGGGTCAACTAAATGCTCACTCGTTTTGAGGAGAAAGGAGGATCAGTCTAGCCTCCTTTCTCCTCAAAACAAGTGAGCATTTAGTTGACCCTGGGGCCTTTAGGACTTTGGTAGGTTACCCTGCTTAGGGATGAAAGTTATATTAAGTTTTCTCCAAGCAAGTGGGATATAACAGAAGTATGTAATAGCTAGCTCTGAACGTATCCGTTAGATGTGGCAGCATGATATCCAGGCAGGTTTGAAGGAGAGCAGAAAATCCTCTATCAGTCCCTGTGGCCTTAAATGGATCAAAGGATTGAGAAGACCACATTACTTTGTCATTGTCGAAGATTACCTTAGAGAGACTCACTAATTTTCTAGCCGGCTGTCCTGTATAACCTGATATACATATGCATTGGGCAATTGACTGAAGAGATGCATCCAGGGTAGTGCGTGTTAAGGAGAAGTTGGAGGGTCTCCTTGGGACTCGTTGTAAATGAACCGTCCGGGTTTTTTTCTGGAGAGGGCTTTGTGAAGGCGAACAGCCTCAGGTAAAGAATAAATTGCTTCTTACTGCTTCCTCCAGCGCTTCTTCTTCTTCTTCTTTTAGCGGTACAGAAAGGTGTGAACCGCTGTGTATCTATATGGACTCGTTTTATAGTTCGTCGTCGTTTTCGTCCGCAATCTCCAGGGACAAAAACGTGGCAGCTGCAATGGGGTTTTCCCATTGTGAAAGAGGGGTGAGATTAGTGGGTGCAGCCGGGCATTGAAACAAATGGGCTACATCGTGTGGCGTGCCAGCGCAATTAGGGCATACGTTTAGTATATTTGGGTCTATGCGAGATAGATACGAATTGAGGCGTGAACAGAAGCCTGACCGAAGTTGGGCTAAAGTCACTCTGGTGGCTCTCGGGAGCCTAATCTCCTCAGGCGAAATAGGTGGTGGGAGCGCTGAGAGGACTCTGTTCGTACCTAAACTCGCAATAGACCTACTCACTTCCTCAGTGTGAATCATTGCAATGGCAGCCCGGTATGAATCTTCATCGAAAGGATCCCTTTTGTAACCCTGGACTTCTCTTTCAAGGTCACGAGGGCCACGTTTGATGTTGCGTGGAGGGGGAATTTTGTCCATGAGGTTACGATTAGGATGATCCTCTCGATAACAACCTACTAAATATTGTTTTGTGAGTAGTCGATTGTGGTCTCGTATTGGCATCAAAAGAGTCTCCTGATGTAGGTGGTCCTGGGCAGACATCAGAAGGCATCCTGTAGCTATGCGTAGAGCAGCATTTTGGCAGACTTGGATTTTGTTCCAGCTTGTGTTACAGAGACCTTGCGACCAAACTGGCGCCGCAAAATCAGCCGCTGCTCGACCCACCGCTTTGTAAGTGGCTAGCATAGTCTCTTTATCTTTGCCCCAGGTGCTACCAGCCAGTGCTTTAAGAATTTTGTTCCTACTGCGCATCTTTTCACATACCGCTTCCGCGTGATGAGCTGAAGTCATCATTTTCTCAAAGTGAAGCCCGAGAATTTTTGGATTTGCAACAGCAGGAACTGGTTTGTTGCCAATACGTACCCCAACCGGCCACTTACAATCACCTGACCAGGTGGCAAGAAAGGTCGCAGACGATTTTGACGCTGTGATGGTTAGGTTTCTGCTATGGAAAAAGGCTTCTAGTCGCGTTAAATATCTATTGATATCTTCACGCATGACATCCCTATCCAGTGCAGTCATCGGCATATGAAATAACTTCAATGCCTTCCGGAGGTGTTGGGAGACCGGCCATGTAGATGTTAAACAAGGTGGGAGAGAGAACCCCACCTTGAGGAACACCTAATTTGATTTTTCTAAGTTTGGAACGACTGCCTCGAAACTCGGTGAAGGATTGCCTACCAGCTAGATAGTTGGCAATCCATCTTATCTCTTGAGTCGGAACATCCAAATTGAGGAGGTTTGCCAGAACCATGGAGTGATTAACCTTATCAAACGCATTTGATAGGTCAATCGCCACCATGATGGTTCTATGGCAAGGTGTACTGTGGTTTAGTCCGTCTCTTACACGTGGAGTGATCGCGTCCAGAGCGGTGGTTGTACTATGCATGCGTCTGAATCCGTGCTGATGGGGATCTAGCTTTGCATGTGAAACGAGTGTGGGGTGGATGAGGGCTTCCAGCGTCTTTGCTACAGGTGACAGGATCGTAATCGGTCTGTAGGAAGTTCCTAGTTTGGCACTTTTCCCTGGTTTAAGGCATGGGACTATACGACCTTGTTTCCAGATGTCGGGGATGGCGAGCGTAGACATTGACAAGTTAAAGACTGCCGTGAGATACTCAATGGCAGGAAGATCAAGATGTTTGAGCATGGCCATTGAAATGCCATCTGGTCCAAGGGCCTTAGAATTTTTTGCATTCTCAATGACTGATTTAACCTGGTCCGGAGTATAAATTGGTACGGAGTCAACAATTCGGCTGCGAATCCGTCTTCTAATTTTGCGCTTGAGGCCATCGGACTTGGGATGTTCAATAAATTGTTTATTGAACTGGCTCGCACACTGAAGAGGATTGCTTGTTTCTTTTTTGCCGAAGGTTATGGCTATATTGCCCTTATCTTTTGTGGGGTTCGAAAGGGCACGGACAGTGGACCATAACTTACTGGCACCTTCATTAAGGTTACAGTCATTGAGGTGCTCGTTCCATTTGGCCTTCTTGTCGCTGTATTTGAATATTGAGCTCCCGAATTCTGGGGTCACCAGGGTTAGCGCGCCTAATGTTGTCACGTTCATCAGCTAACCTTGCGGCACTTGTTGGAAAGTTTGGACGAACCTTTGGAATGCGCCCTGCAGGGATGAACCGTGCCGCAGCTTTGGCAATGACGCTCCTAATGTTCCGTTCGGCCTTGTGTATATTGGTGGGAGGGGGAAGCGCGAAGAACTTCGATGTCGTGAATGTTTTGAAACATTCCCAATCGGCTTTTTTGTGATTGACAAAAGTTCGCTTCTCTGACTTGGTCAGGTCAGCTGGTTTGTCAATTCTGACTATGATTGGGAGGTGATCAGAGGGAAGACCAGTAAGTGTTTCCCAGGAGGTCTCACTGATAAGGCCAGCGCTGACAATTGTAATGTCTGGTGAGCTAATACAATTGTTTGCATCACGGGTTGGAAAGTTTTCATTGAGGGTACAGAAACCTGATGCGTCCAGAGATTCGGCGATAGCTTGACCCCTGGCATCGTTGTGAAGCGCGGAATGCCAGAGTTCATGATGGGCATTGAAGTCACCAAGAATGATCCTGTGCTCTCCGTTAAGAAGAGGACCAATATCGAGATGGTAGTTTGTACAGCTAGAATGTGGTGGTATGTAGATATTAAAAATTTCAATATTGGTTCTCCCTGATGAAACTGAGATGGCTTGCAATTCCGCCGTACCGTCTGAAACTACATCTAATACACGGTAATGTACGGACCTGTGTATTAGGAAGGCAAGTCCACCTCCAGGGTGAGAATCATTCGTGGCGCCTTCTCTGTCCTTGCGTATGATGATATATTCACCTTCAGCGTTGAATGGTGAATTCGCGTGGAGTTTCGTCTCTTGGATGGCTGCAATCAGAATTCTGTACTTTCTCAAGAAGCTTGTGATTTCAGGAAATTTCCCTAGGATGCCATTACAGTTGAACTGCAATATGGACACCGGTGTAAAAATTGCTGGCGGAGGGGCGGGAGTTAAGCTGTGTCTTACGTTCAAGGCAACATTATTGGGGGGAGTAGGGGGCGTTGGTGGAGGGGAGGGGCCTGGTATTACCCGAGGCTGCCCAGTATTCCTACAGCCGGGAGCAACAAATGTACCTTCTATGTAATGACCCATCCTTCTCAGACCGGAGCATCTGAAATGCACCCACTCCGAACAGCAACTACACTGAAGTGACCTGGCATTAGAACCGATACGTCGGTTGCAGACACTACACATCCATACCAAGACAGGGCCTGGATTTGATTCAATGCCGGCGCGTAAGAGAAGAATTGAGAGCAGCCGCGCCGAGATGTGATGCTCCCAATATGACGAAAAAACATATATAACGAGTCCATACATATACACAGACATACACTC
>CATIXY010000033.1:0-50629 GCA_949715475.1 Microchrysa polita
GCTTGGAATTCGCCTGTTTTTATGGAAAATTCGGAAATCAACTTATATGAAATGATTCCATTGTGTCCCGTGACATAAGAGCCCACGCAATCTTTCCTATGAATATTGAACAAGTATACTTTTGCAGCTATTCAGGGACACCCTGTAAACTTGGTCCTACAAACTTAAAAAATATTTGTGGCAAACATTATTAGCATTCTATGCATTTCCACCGAATTTCATGTTCATTGTTTCATCAAGTTAAAAGATATGCATTGAAGAAATGCTTAAGAGGCTTCCCTTGCATTGCGAAAGGCAGTTATTCGAATGAAGACATATGTAGACATATTCCCTACGTAATTTTCTAAAAACCCTTATAGCAGAATTTTCATATTTGGAAATATAAGAGGAGCTACACGCGAACAAATTGAAATTTTACAAATTTACTGTTATTTACTTTTCCTAAGCAAAAGTCAACAGTCTTAATATTTAACGTACATACAATCAATAGGATAGTTCCACTTGAAAAATGGCTGTATTTCGGAAAGTGATAAAAGTGATAACGGTATTTTCTTCAAACTTGGTGACAATGTTTTCATTAGCCTACTTGTTCTTTGGATAACACGCGGCTCAGATCCAGAGTCCCGTTACGAGAATTCTTAAAAACAGCACAAAAGTGAAAGTCATTAGGATAGTTTCACAGGAAATAATACACAAAATAACGGTAAAAAAAGATAATTTTACTTTGAAAAATGTTGCTAACAAATAAGATGAACTTCTGTTAAGTGATATTAGCTAAAAATATTTATCCAGGATGGAAGTGTAATAGGTTTTAAAGGTAATTTAAGTCGATTTCGCCCCTAAGTTCCCTAATGGCTTACAGAAGCTCTTCGGTGTTGTTAAACTGTCGTCTACTAGTATAGATCTTCCTTGTCATCCATCCCCAAAGATTTTTGATCATATTTAGATATAGAAACTATGGCGGTCTTTCCATAACCTTGATGGACTGGTTTCGAAACCAAACTTTAATCAGCCTTGTTATACGAAAAAGGGCATTATCTTCTTAAAATTTAAAAGGGGGTGCATGTAAAATGTCGAGAATGATAGGTATTACATTAGTAAGAATATTTTTGTAAACCTGGACATTCTGAATACCTATTCTGATCCTTTCAGAATTCTGTCCTTTTTTTGATACTTTATCCGACCTTTTTTTACAAAGAAAAAAAAAGTTCATTACTATTGAATTAAGATTATAATTTTAATCGAAACACCGACCTGCATCAAACGCACTCTAGCAATTGTCGCGAATATTCTAACTACTTATGCAATGACTGTTCTAAAAAACGAATTGTCGGAAAGGAATTTTCTTTGCATTACAACGGATGCATCCAATAAACGGAAATATTAAGTCCGATATTTTATTCCCACAATCGGAGTACGTGTGAAGATGTTGGAGCTTTGTTCATGAAAAGGTGAGATAGTACAGATCATTTCCGAATTGATAAAACGTACTGCCGAGTAAAACGGAATCGCCGAAAAAGTTGTTGGACTCTGTAGCAACATGCTGTCCGATTATTTTCGGCTCACGTGACCGTGGTGGAAGCAACAATGTTTTTCATATTTTGAAAACATGGAAAACACAAATTGTTGGTGTTGGCTACGCTGCACACATAGTTTTACGCACTGTTTACGGCCTGTGACCGACTGCCAATGGACTTGCGTGGAAATGCGTGGTCGTGAAAATTTACTCGCATTTTTACATAAACACAGTTCGTGTTGAATGGTTGAAATCAATTAAATCTGCGATTCTGAAAATGCAGAATATTTCAAACTGCTGGGTTATGCCAAGACGCGTTTTTTGGCTTTGGGACCTGCCATAGCCTCGATTTTAAAAATCTTCGAACTAGTAAGGCAAATTTTTTGGATCTCAAGATGTGTCATTGCTATTAATAACTATTTTAAGCTATTCATTGCTATTTCAAGCTATTCATTGCTATTTAAGACTATAAGGCTATTAATTGCTATTTCAAGCTATTCATAGCTATTTATAACTATTTTAAGCTACTCATTGCTATTTCAAGCTATTCATAGCTATTTATAACTATTTTAAGCTACTCATTGCTATTTCAAGTGATGTTAATTTATTTATTTAATTTTCATTGCTATTTTAAGCTACTCATTGCTATTCAATACTATTCATGACTATTTTAAGCTATCCATAGCTATTTTAAGCTACTCTCATTGCTATTAAGCTATTCAAATCTGTTCGCTGATATTTTATTTTATTTATTTAATATTCATTGCTATTTAAAACTATTCATTGCGATTTTAAGCTATTCATTGCTATTTTAAGCTATTCCTTGCTATTTTAAGCTATTCATTGCTATTTTATGCTACTCGTTGCTATTTTAAGCTACTCGTTGCTATTTTAAGCTACTCGTTGCTATTTTAACACTAGAAGCGTCAGGAATTTTGTATACCTAATAGGGTCACAGCCGTCAATTTGACGGCAAGTTGTTTATAGCTGAATCGGTACTCCCAGAAATATAAAAATCAATCAAGGATTAGGAATTTTATCTACTTTCAAAATGCAGATCATCGTTTTTTTCTAAGATAATTTTTTTTTAATATTATTGGAAATGTGAAAAAAAAGAGCACAAAAATCGCTCTTTTTCGCTCGCCAAAAAATTAGCACAGGGTCCCCAGGGTTACAAATCTGGATTTATATAGCCAGTAATACTCTAAAACAGATAAGCGAAAGAACGGTAGTATTCCATTTATTCCGAGGTTAATGTCGATTTTGACAGTTCGCGCACAGCATCAATAGTTCCGGAACAACAACTCATTTTGGACGACTTTCACGGAATTCATCTTAAGCTATTGGTTGCTATTTCAAGCTATTCATTGCTATTTAAGACGATGAGATATTTTAATTTATTTATTTAATATTCATTGCTATTTTGGACTATTCATTGCTATTTTAAGCTATTCATTGCTATTTTATGCTACTCGTTGCTATTTTAAGCTATTCCTTGCTATTTTAAGCTATTCGTATTTGACCGCTGATATTTTAACCCTTAAATGCATAGCGTACCATATATGGTACATGGCTAGATTCCTGTAAAAGTCCAGCGATTATTAAATTTTTGTTTTTTTTTTTTACTTTTTCCCAAAGTAGACAAAACGAGCTTTCACATAAATTCAATTTTGGCTTCGCGAAGCTTTCCTTGAATTGTCTGTGCATCGTCAAAGTGGACGAACGTTATTTTTTGCGGAATTTTAAAAGCTATTCTTTTGAGCTAAAAAATTTGGCAAAGTATACCGTTATTTGAAAAAGGAAAAATACGGGTGAGTAAATTGAAATGTGTTCTTGAGAATCTTTTGAGATTTTGGCCAAAAAAGTCACTAAAGCTATTGTTTGCACCGATTTTGCAACGTACCATATATGGTACACCATGCATTGGGGCATATTCAGGCATATAATACATACATCCCGATCGTTCTTAACTGATGAAATTATTCTTCTTTAGTCTTGGGTAGGGTAGGATATGTTCGTAAAATTTTAATTAACCCCAGTCTTTTTAGCTGGCAAGTATACTGAAAAAAATCGTCACATCTTTTCTTTTGTCCTTAGGACACGTCTCTAAGAAATGGAGCTTCCGTACATGACATCTTAGTAAGATACTTGGACTTTCATCAGGACTCAAGCAGCTGCGCCTTAATATCCAATTTCTTAAACCATTTGATTATGACAAGTATTGTCTTGTAAGTCCACGGTCAGGATCCTCAGAAAATGTGCTTCTAGGATCAACCATTTCATATGGGAGACTGTGTGGAGTACCACATTCGATAAACAAAAAAATAAATGGATGTAATTCTTGTGGACATGTCCTGGAACCTGCACACATTTGGGTTAATAAGTTTCGAGATATATGTTTAACAGTGGAAAATGTTTATAAGGAACCTTTATACAGAAGATTTATTGTATAACGAAATCTAATAACTAACTAACTAACTAACTAACTAATAACCTATACCCATGTACAGAGCAGACGGCACGCAAAGTCCAAAATGATAAATTCCATGTTTTTTTGTAGGGGAGGAAGGGGTATATGAGTCGGATCTGGCGCGGTTTTAATATTTTATAAGGACATCTGACAGTTACCCCTTGACACACATTTGAATCGGCCAAAGTGTTCCCGAGTTATCGAAAAAGAACGATTGCCAAACTTAAAAGCGCGATTATCTTGCTAAATATCGGTCAGGAGTACAGGAGTCTAAGTTTCGACCATAAATTGCATCTTTCGGCGCATCCTTCTAAGCTTGAGAGCTAGACCATTGAAATTTTCACCAAAATATGCGGTGCTCCACAAATTTGCCAAATTTCAATATTGCGATTTGTGCAGCTGTAACTGTCGAACGCGAATAGGAAGGACTTTAAAATATGGAGGAAATGTGATGAGCTAGTAGCTCTACGAATGCGTTAAATTTCTGAAAGATCAACCACCCGAGTTATCGAAAATGAAAGTGCGATTATCTTGCTAAAACAGACAATACTGATCACAGGGGTTACAGAAGAGCTTATTAGGTTTTTTTGTGTGGCGTTCGGATTGCTGTACATTTTGCTGTACATTTACTAATGCTGTACATTTACAGGTCAAAATGCGGTACTGTACAGCAAAATGCTGTACGACTGGTCAGCTTACCATAAACTACTTTTTTGACAATATTCGGATTTTAAAATGATATATCGGGGGAACCGTGAGGAATCCGACATATGGATGTGGAACAAGGTTATAGGAAATTAAATGGGCTTTTATTTCACCAAACAAAGAATAGATATATGAAATTTCTGAGATAATGGCGAAAACTCCCTTAAAACGAATCCTTTACCATCCCTTCCCCACGTGCCCCCCCTTCGACCGCGTGCTTTTAGTATGTTTCACTCCTAACCACCCGTTATGGAACCGTGAAATAAAAAACCGTCACCCCCTTCCATAAATTTCCACAATATCTGTCTGATGTTCTGATAAATATAGAATATCACTTCGTTGAGACTCTTTAACTTTCGAATGATAGGAGACAAGCCAAGAAAAAGTATATCAAATTAAAGCAAATTTAATACTTACTAACTTTGCCCTACAAAAGTTGTTTTAATAACAATTGATATAGAGACACCAGAGTCAATAGAATGCAAAAACAAATATTTTCAGCTTATATTAAACAATATCGGAAGAACCGATAAACAATATCGGAAGTTTTGCATATGCACGTAGGACAAATAAATAGGATATGTATTTAGAAAGCTTTAATACCTACTTACAACTTTTTTCTCTGCGACTCACTGCTTTCGAGATATAGCCCAAAACACAAAAAATTGCACAAAATTACACCTTTAACCCCCCTTCCCCGCCTTAGATCACCTCTCAGCTCCGAGTAAAACTAGTAGCTGAACCTTCTACTCCTACTAATAACGAAATTCGATGTCCGATTGACGAGTTTTAAAATCATTTTGACGAATTTTCAAATTTAGCTGAGTAGTTCCCATTATACAAATTAGCGAATTTCAATTTGATGAATTTGCAAATAATGTTGACGAATTTCCATTTCAAAATGATGAATTTCCAAATCACGTTGACGAATTTCCATTACAAATCGACGAATTTTAACTGATGAAATTCCAGATAAAAATCCCGAAAAAAAATTAATGAAATCAAGTTTACGACGAATAACCATGTCATTTTTCAAATTTCCACGTCAAATCAATGAATTGTCAATTAATATTGACAAATTTCATAGTTACAGAGAAAATTGAATTTTAGTTCGAAAGTGGCGAGTGGCCCGATTTGTTTGAAGCCGAGAGCACGTTCCATTTATACGATTTGAGTGAAAATAGTTACTAACATTCACTTTCCGTTGTTCCAAAACTGCAATAGTCACAAATAGCTATCTCTCCGAGTCAACTTTTGACGTTTCAAATTTCAAATGGTCCACTGTCGTTGATAGCTATTTCCACTCGCACTCTCGAGATGATCTATCGATAGCTATGGAAAATGTCCGTTGGCCAGTTCAAGTATGTGAGGTTATGTCGGGTCGGTTGTTGATGTTATTATCAAATATTGCGATTATTAATTACTATTTAGGCAATCGACACTAAAGTTAAATAATGTTTTTTACTCTAAATTTGGAATTAGCGACCCAAATTTACCTTAGTGTTCCTGCCACGTCGATTGGACGAGTATTTCCCCGGGACGGACAACCCCAATTTTTTTCGTGTTATTTCCCTCAAATTTGGAATCAGCGACCCAACATTCTTTTAGTGTTTCTTGTCACGCCCCGAGAAAACAGGGGTAACATTCTGGGACGGGAAACACCAAATTTTGTTTTCTTGTTTTTGACCTCTAATTTGGAATCAGCGACCCAAACTTACCTTAGTTTTTCTGCCACGCCAATCGGACGCATATTTCCATGATAAAACAGGGATGCCATTTTGTGGCTACAAACTGGGTTTGACTACGCACTAATGGGTTAACTTTTTGTGTTGTAGCTAGATGCTAGGGCTGATCAGGAGGAGCGCGTTTCATTAACACGATCTGAGTAAAAATAGCTACTGATATTCGCTCGCCGTCGTTTAAAAATTCCGTTAGTGCAAACAGATTCCGAGTCGGCGGAAAGTAGCTTGAAAGACTGTAGCACTGTCGATTGGTCTCGTCTTTTTTTCCTTTGGCAGTTAGATGCACCCGCTTCCCTTGATTAAGATTACTACTTGCCTAATTGGCACAATGCTTAATTACCATAGGAGTTTATTAACAGTTCTATATCAATACATCCAACATATGCATGCTATGTTTTGGAAAAGATTCCAAGTTTTCTTTTAGCGACCTTTCATATAATTAAGGGACCTAAGCATTTTTGTGAATGAATAGGCTCGTTCCAGTTCCAGTAGAATATGTGAAATGAAATGAATAAAACAAATGATAGATCTGCACATATGCTTAATATCAAACCAATTTCTCAGCACAAATAATATGTCCAAACCTCCTGTATATCCTTACAACAAGCCAAATCAATTTGCTCCTGGTAATTATGCGTGTCGAATATATTTCCTACCAATTGTGATAAATATCGATTTTGGGCGGAGAAACCCTAATCAGGACAAAGCGGATAAAGTATAAATGGAATCCAGTCAAAGAAAAACAACTTTCGCTATGTAAGTACAACGCACCATTATGTTGCCGAATTCCACACTTTATTCAAGTGTGTCAATCAATTTGAATGGAAGCCTTTCACACTCTGATTTAACATGACTTTTGAATAAGAGAAGAAAAAAAACAGATTCCGATTCATCCTGAATCCTGAAGTCGGTACACAAAAAAAAGCTGGAAGATTCTGTAGGTATACGAAAGGTTCAAACTTCCTTTTCAGTTTTCACGTGTTCCAGTTCAATGACTCTCTGCTGTTCAATGATAATAATAAATTTCACCTTTGCAAGGATTTCGAAACGACATGACACGACGGCTTTTATTTGTGACAACTATGACTTGAAATTGAAAGCAGACAACCACCGGTGTGCTTAAGGTATAGAGTACATCCCCTAAAGGAAGAGATTAGCACCAGCCCGAGCAGGTTTTTTTTTTTTTGAAGAAAGACAAGTTGTTGAGACTTGCTGTTGTCAACGGCAGATGGGGGTAGGCTTTTTCAGTTGTAAAATTCGACTAAACCTTTATTTGCCGATGAATCGTATAAATCACAATTGGTATGTTTACTTAGTTATAGTAGATCAAAATACGTTACAGAAGTAAACATGGTAGTCCGAGTAAAATGCCATAAAATATTTGAGAGCAATCACTTAAAAGGATAGAAGAGAATAAAACTCTGTCTGATATGGTATAGCTAACGCTCGTATATTTTTAAACATAAAAAAGAGGATAAATTCACCAAAAATCTTTCTTTGGCAGAACAATGCTAGTGAAAAAGCAGGACACAAAGAAGGACAACCAGAAACACAAATGCCTCTGGATTTTGCCTACCTTTCGAATTTGTCAGCAATAAGCGTGGGTTCGAATCCCACTGTGAAAATTGATGTTTTTGTTGACCCCCTCTCGATCCCTTACCCTAATTTTCCTTACGCCAGGCTATGCTTGCATTATAGGGTTATCCCCGAAAGCCTTGACGACGATATAAAAAAAACCTTGTTGTTTTTTTTTTTAAGAATTCTGTTAACTCCCGATAGAGCGCATTTTACTTTAGTTCATACAGGGTGACAAACGGGAACCTAACAGTTTTTAAAACGTCGTAAGAAATCCTAAATTTATACCCCAACATTTTATTTGCACATTTTATACACATTCCTTGTAAACAAATATAAAGCCATTTTCATCCCTAAAACTGGCGTCATTGTCGGCAGCCTCCTTCCGTTTTTCACGGCCGATTCGCACGGTCTCTTCACAGAAGAGTTGTCGTTTTAACATGTGTGGTTTGTTTTCACAATTGAGTGATTTGAAATATAGGGTGAGTGTTTATCAAATTGGAGGACCGACTGAGGCGTAGACAAATCTGGATATTTATCCTGGCGGATCCTATCCCATCTTGCCCAAATATTTTTTTAAGTTTTTTTTCCTCGCAATGCAATGGTGTGTTGTGCGAAGGTCAAGTTGCATTCCGATAAATATTGAAGGAACGGTGCTCAATCGTCACTTCCCTATATTTTACCGACTGAAACGCTTTCAATAAACGAACGAATTGCCAACTCCTCTCCACTATCCTACCTGGTAGTCCGTTAGTACCCAATTGAAGTTGATCTGATGCAAAGAGTTTAGATTTCTACAAAATTGAAATTTTCCACAGGGGAAAGATGTCTAAAGGCCTGAATAGACCTCGGGCGGAATGAAAATGAAATTTTTGTCCGCTGCGATTTTCTCAATGAAAATGCCTGCTTACTGTCGTGGAACATGTCGGTAATGATGGGGAATTCCATAAGCTACAATCCGAATATGGTTCCAAAATTTTTCTCGGCCATTTTATGTATTATTTTTCTATTCCCCCGTCATTAGATATTTTCCACGGTGAAATGACCGGGGAATCGAAAAATAATACATAAAATGGCCGAGAAAAATTTTGGAACCATATTCGGATTGTAGCTTATGGAATTCGCCATCATTTCCGACATGTTCCACGACAGTAAGCATGCATTTTCATTGAAAAAATCGCAGCGGACAAAAATTTCATTTTCATTCCACCCGAGGTCTATACTGCGCTTAAGAATTAAATATTATGCTGTGTTCTAGTGACAAAACTGTTTTTGTAGCATGAATTTTCGATCTGTTACGATGTTTTAAAAGCCATCAGGTTCCCGCTTGTACAAAACCTCGCCATAGGCAAGGCTTTGCAGCAAAATCGGAATGCTAGAAAAAAAGGTGAATGCAATATGGGTCGATAGGAATCCTTGTAACTTTCTTTTTACAGATGAGGGATGTTGTGCATTTTCAATTCTAACACTCCATCTTTGCAAAAGTATCATTACACACATACGGCCTCTTTGGCCGTAAAAACTCCGCCGTTATAACCGATCGGTCGCTATAACCATCAAAAATTACACTGTAGGAGGGGCTTCATAAATATTTAATCCCGGGAACTCCGTCGTTAAGGCCATCGTATTTATCATGAATGGTGCATTCGTGGACTTAAGGACTTAAGACAGTAAAGAGCAATCAATTAGCGATCGACGATCGTGTGATCGCGTCTGGGTATATGAATCTGTCTGAGCTGAACATTATGTCAAAAATTTGTATATAACTCTGTGCTGTTTTAAGCTGTAATATTTGAAAGACAGATTTATTGACAATGTGTGCAAATAATGTCTCAGGACGCTTCAGGAGCAATAATTTCTTGCGATCCCCTCTTTTGCCGGTCTTAGACAATATAAAAAGCCGACTTGGTCGCCTATCATCCTATACTGAATACAATTTATTTGCAAATATCTATAACTAAATGTAATTTAAATGTAGTTTTCAAATTTCAAATTGGTGAGATGCTATAATACGCTGTTCAAAACAGGACAGGAGGTTTTGGCAGGACGGCAGGTTATGGTTGAAAACAGTGGCGTAGATAGCTTTTCGGAGAGGAGGGGGATCATTTTGCAAGGTTTTACGGTTATCAAATGTTGAATTTCAGATTAACAATTTCTGCATATATTACACTTCCTATTAGCAGTTTTTTTAGCAAACTTAGGTGCAAAATTGATAGCAATTTCGCAATACAGCGAGTTAAAGTATTCTAATTTACATACAAATTTTCGCTACTGTGATTGAGAGCAGGGCCGGCTTTAGGGTGGGGCGAGCGGGGCGGTCGCCCCGGGCGCCAGGTTTAGGGGCGCCGAAACCCGTATTTTTAATTTAATTTATTTTTACAAATTTGTCTGTTGCTTAAGATTTTTTAACTGCTGAATTAGTATGATGTAAGAATACTAATGCAGGCTATAGTACACGACCATCCAAGTATGAACACAGTATGATTTTTTCAACTAGAATACAGGAAACCGCAACTAGATGTGAGCTCCTAGATATTCTAGTTGCGAAAACTATTAAAAACTACCAAAAATTAATAGCATATCAGTAAAATATACTGCTTTTCTAGGGATCTATCACTTATTTGCTGAATTGAACTGATATCTAGGTCTTATTTGAGACTCGATCAATTTTACATTCAATCTAGTTAAAAATAGTGGATACCAGTTCTATTTTATCAGAATCGCTAGAATGATTTAGTGATTTTATGCACTAGAATCAGCCTAGTAAAATTTTACTGGAAAAAAGGCTTACAGAGAATGTATATAATACCATCAATTTAACGCGCATTCTAATCCCAAGTTAACGGGATATTTTTATACAAACGCAGACGTGCGACAAGAATTCTATGTGCAATTTCACAAGATTCACTCAAGGGCACACGACACAAAATGTCACCTGTATCTTTATAGAAATCAGGTATGAACTGGGAACTCATAATATCAGATTCCTACTTTAGGAATTGACTGCGTTTCAAAGATAAATGTAACCTTTAATTAATAAAAAAGTAGTATAGAATTCTAATAAGCACATTCGTTTTCAAACCATCATCATCAATATTTTATATGAGGATATGCAATTCTGGATTATGTTTATGCTTTTGTCTTTATTAAAGGGCGCCACAAACCTGACGATTTCTCGGCCGATCGATTGGGCCCACGATCTGCCGCCCGTACAGCACATACATTAGGCAATTTATCGGCCAATCTGAAATTGACAGTCTCACGGTCCACAAGACACAACACAAAATAGCGAAAATTATACCATTTTTGGCGATGGAAGATGGACATCCATTGCTACTTTTGATGGAGAATGACTGCCACAACCACAGCATGAAGAACGAACACAGGTTTATGTCAAAAAATAGGCAACTGAGAACACATGATTGTCATGACAGCTTGCACTGGCAATACGTTCCACACGTCAAATCAAAAAATTGAATCCGATGGTCCCATACACCTTCCGATTTATCTCGCAATCAAAAAATCTGGCCGATCGATCGGAGGGTCTATGGAGCCTCTTACGTTTATTGATATTTATGTATGTAGAAAAGTTTTTGGATTTTTGTTAATATGCATGTAGGTATTGCATTTTATAGCAAACATTGTTGCCATTTCTCGCTCAATTAAACTTACAAAAACTACTTTAAAAATATACAAGTTTATAAACGCATTTGTAAAATTATAATGAACGTTTAAATGTTGGTGATTCAAAAATGAACCGGTGGAACCTACATAGTGTAACCTGTAGTAATGCAAAATAGCCAGGTTTCCGGAACAAACCATTTCTAACTACGGAAATGAATTAATGTTTTGAAAAATATGGACTACTATACGTAAAACCGATACTGACTGAATTCGATACCATCAAATTCAACAGTATTTAGAACCATTAGCAAGTGCGTTTTCGCAGGGACCAGCGTATGTGAATCAGGAACGCAGTCATTGGAATTGTCCATCTTTCCTTAATTTTCGCCTTCTTCGTCAATTCCGCAAATGAAGATAGCAGTATACTCTTGAAAATGATTACTAATTTGAAATTTTAACATCGAAAAGATGAATGGAAAAGTGCAACCTACTTAAGTGGGATTTGCTATCGTCTTCCCATTCAACATAATGAATGTTTGTGAGCTAAGATGTATGGTTCCTTATGTTTCGGCGACGTTTTTTATTTTTGAACGATTATAAAACTGGCAAAGTATTTTGTGGTTTCATTTAAAAATTTAAAAATGAACACTGCAGTAGATCTTGCAATAGATCTACTGTTGCTTTCCCCAAACTCGCTTTTTTATAATATTAACGAAATAATAATTTTCTAGGACGAATTATGAACAAATGTGAATAAATAGAGGCATACTTTTCTGTTCGCTTTAAGCAATCAATTGATTGGGAAACAAAGGAAATTAACGTGAAATTAAAAACAGTTAAAGTGATAGTTTCAATGGCGGCGGGGCAATGGAGAAAAATATTCCCAAAGAACGTTAAAGTTCAAGTTCTATTGCAATTTTTTCATGTTTAGAAACTAAGGGGCGCTTCTTTCAAGTTCGCCCCGGGCGCCGCTACACCTAAAGCCGATTGAGAGCATAAGAGATTTAAAAAGCGTTCGATCAGTGATTTCCAAACTTTTCGGAGTCACGAAACACCTAGCATCGCCGCTTTTCTGGCCGGAACACCTCAAAACAGGGATTAAAATAAATCATAATAGTTATATGTCCAGAAGAAGAGAGTTGTGAGGACGAGAGCTTGTTGGGAGTGCCCAGTATATGTGGATTAAGTGCAGCTGTAGTGTTTTAAAGTTTCCCGAAAATTCAGAAATTCATGAGTAGATATTTCAGAAATTTTTGAACTTGTACGATACCGTAGCAAATATTTCCTAGCTATCAGCCAATTGCTTGAAAAGAAATACCATACATGTGGATAAAACTTAAAATTTGGACTGTTAAACATTCGTTTAAAAAATCGGAGAAAAGTTTTGATTAAAGTGATGCCCGGACCAACGCGTCACGAATTTTCTGTCGTGAATCCGCGCTGGAAAATTCGCGGCACATTTTTTGGTGCCCACACCGGCGCGGCGCGAATAATTCGCTGGGTACTGTCACTCACAGCTGATATCATGTTGTTGCCTTAGAAAAGGTATTAGATTTATGTTAGGAAGGGACTTAGACATGATAGAGAATAACTACAAGAACTGGCCAAATACAATTATTTTAACATTTATAATCATGCTGCAATTTTCGTGGACTATATCAAAATGTCGCGGCATCTTTACTTATTATGTAAAAGCGTAAGCGGAAGAAATCAACGTGAAATTCGCTATTTTACCTATCCATGTCTATACTAATTCTAAGGGTAAATTCATTGGCATGCGTAAATTTATAGAAATATGCAGTTCAGTACAACCTTGTACTTGTACTCTAAAAAAGTTGCGGCGGTATTCGATTTGATTGTTTGAATTGACCATCGCGTACCCGAAAACTCTTACATCTTATCTTGTGCCCGTCGAATGGTTAGTCATATCGTATAGAGAAGACACAAAGCTTGAATATAGTAGTGTGGCTATTTTGAATTGAATATATGTAACTGTTTACTTAGCATGGTTACGCAAAATGCGTAGTTACATACAAGCTTCAATATTCTATTCAATTGAATGTTCACTTTGCATAGTTACGCCATATTTTGCTTGATTACGCCATCGTATAAAATTGCATAATAACTTTTAGTAGAATCCTTACGTGATTCCTTACGATGGCGTAACCAAACAAAATATGACGTAGGGTAGGGCGGGGCTAGTTGAGCATAGGGGCAAGTTGGGCAATCGAAATATCTCCGAAACTATTCATCGCACGCAAAATCATCATATATAGCGGAAATAACGAGTCGCGGGAGTAGAACTTATCGCACAAACGTCAGTAGCGACTCGTCTATAAACTGAAGTACACGCGCGCATTGTTTATTTTGTGACCAAAAAGTGAAATAATCGTAAACCTCAATATTTCGTCTGTAATAGTCTAATATTATCCTTCTTTAATCAGATAAGTGTTAAAAGTTCATAAATTTATTGTACTTTTGATATGTATATAGTTTCTGGGTATAATACTAACCGTTTTTTTATAAACTCAATTTTGTTTCAAAATTTCGGGTTGGTGTTAGTTGAGCTATAGTTGCTCAACTAACGCCAAACCTACATTTTGAAGCTATAGTTGCTCAACTAACCCCAACCCTAAATTTTGAAACAAAATCGATTTAGGAGGTGTTCACACTTACGGCCAGATTACGTAATCTGTGCAAATTACTTCATTTGAGCGGTCAAATTCCATATATTTTTAAATTCACCACACCTCAGATTACGTAATGTGGTCAGATTAAGTACAAGTGTGAAAACCTCCTTAAGTTTTGTTGTTTTGTCATTTAAAGTCTATAAATAAAAATTTGATTATGAAACGGAAAATTTATTTCATGCCTAGTTAACATTTAACACATGGTTCGGCTAAACTTTCTATGTGCTCAATTTGCCCCATACCCTAGCTCAACTTACCCCACCTATGGGGTAGGTTGATCATATTTGACTTTCTTCATTTAAACAGATACAGCTCCATAATTTGACTTTTTAGAAATAATTTTGTGGGGCTCATTTGCAAAGGGATATACTACCAATTTATCAGTATGCATAAGAAGCCATTAAGACTTAACGTTGAGGAGCTATAAACGCTCAAGTGAAAAATTGCTCAACTAGCCCCGCCCTACCCTAACTATGTAAAGTAAACATTCAATTCAATAGAATATTCAAGCTTGTCTTGTATGTAACTACTTAGGGACAAACGCAAGCACCGAACTACTAGGATCCTCATTTTCTATCGTATACTATTCATGAATGAAACGATCGACCTTGTATTCTTTCCGAAATCCGTCGATATCTCGGCAATCCTTTGGTTTGGCAGAACGACCGAGGTGGCGCTAGACTCACCATAAAATTGCCGAGAGGGTTATCGGATCCTCTTTTTTTCCGGTCAGTGCACAGGATGGTCCGAGATAACCGTCAACCTGGATGTTGGCCACAGCAATTTCACAATCAGCTTCGTATTACTTCGATAATCCGTCGATATCTTTAGAATCCTTGAGTCCAGCGAAACGACCAAGGTTTCGCTGGACTCGCAACAAAATTCTCTAAGGTGGCGTCGGAGCATCTTTCCTGCGCAGCTCACAGGGCGTCAGAGATAAGCGAGATAAGTGCATATATCTGTATATATCTCTGCAATTCTTCGACCGAGCGATAGGATCGGGGTGTTGCCGGACTTGCCACAATAGGGCAATTTATTTGTGTAAGTCCAAACAACGAGTAAAAACCTTCCTTCCTTGGAATTCATGTTTCCAAAAATGTAACTTCTTTTCCTCATCCACTGACCATAAAACATTCAAAACTTAAATGCTCGGTCAATACCTTAACAACTCATTCCAAATTTACATCTTTTTCGCGTACACCAACATCAAGTTGGACTACACTGCATCTGCCAAATAAATTATTTTAATAAAATAACATTAGGTAGCAAATATTCCAACCGAAAAAATACTGCAAAACTGGCGAATATTCACGTTGGTGTGGGCATCTCCATACAACGCAGTGTGTTACAGTTTTGACGCCGCGAATATTCGCAGACGCGCCGGCGTAAGCATCACTTAACGCGAATGTAATCCTGTACTTTATTTGCGCCTCTATGTAAATCCCAAAAACATCGTCACAAACACAATGGCCATGCTTTATTATCTGCGTATGTCTAGTGTGTACCAAATGTAATTTCATAGAGTAGAAAATTGTAAAAGAAAATCTGTCGAGTCTCTGATGCTGGTCAAATATTTTCCATTTTTATGTACAGTGTAGCAGACAAGCTTCGGCATTTTTAAACTTACAAACACTTTTCCGTATGTACTGTTTGTTGTCATAAGCTCTTTCAAATTTTTTCCTATATAGAAGATTTAGTTTAAAAAAAATAATACTGGTTATAGCTTTGGGAGTCCTTCGTATTAAATTCAATAAAATTCCGAACAACTAGAGAAAGTCAAGACTTGCTTTGCCTTTCTATATACGATAAAACCCTTCGTCAAATTTAATTTTAACTTATAAAAATAAAAGCGATGTTGATAAACTCAAACAATAGAGAGTTTTAGCTTGTCGTTCGAAATAATACGACATAATTTGACATTCCATATAAAAATTCGCTTGCGTACCGTATACGTAACATTATATCATAATTTTACATGTCCCAAGTAGGCATGGGTATATTTCCGTATAGTTGATGTTCTCTAAACAGTCGAAATTGTCGGGTCGCGATTTTTAGTTGTCATAACATTAGTTAAAAAATATCGTATAAGTTTTACGTGTTATTCGCGCGGGTGTTTTTGCTTGGAAATTTTGTTTTACGTATACGGTGGTTAATTCGTTAGTGTAAAACTCTCTAATAAATAAAAATTGGAAATCGCAAATTACGCTCCCGTGGAAAAGCACTCCGTGTTCCACATTTTTTTCAAATTTTTGAATCGAGCATAAAGATTTTCCGGCTTCAAATTTTCAATCAGTGCTTGCTTACATTTAATGTTTCTAGCAGCATTTCAAGATTACTTCAGTAGGGCTGCCTGGGCGAAACTCCAGATCTAATGTGAAAAAGCAGATGGACGTAAAGCCCTGTGCTGGTGTTTCTATTTTATCGATACGCTTCTATTATACAATTGAAATTTGAGGAAGTGCTTATCAGTTCTGAAAATGATTTCACGTTTTTATGAAAAACTAGACACGTTGAATAAGTTTACTTTTGCTTTGTTTTCATTGCCTTAAGTAATAATAAAAAATGTGTAACAAAGGGGGGGGATTGACCCCCTCCCCTCTTATCTACGCCACTGGTCGAAAAGGCAGGACTGTCCTGCCAAAAACGGGACGGATACGACAATTAGGCTAGATAAATAAAACGTAATCTTATTAGCTTAAAGTTGATGGCTATCAACGAATAAACTTCAATATTCGGTAATTGAGTGTGACATTCTATCCCAGGCAAAATATCTAATGACAAAAACTTTTTCACCCTAAACTTTTACTCTGCTTGGCAATCAATTTATACGAAAGACAAAATTGACTTATTTACTGCGGACCTATACGGGCCCATATAAATCCTCCAACAATACTTGATATGGAATTCATACTACACATACAGCCCTCTTCGGACATTCAAAACCACAGGACTATCAAACAGCAAATGCTATCGAATCGAATCAATTTTAATACAAACTCTAACCAACAAACTATGTATGTATGTACACAAGACCATCTGCAGTCCACCGTACAACAATTTTCTGCCAATTCATTGTGTTGGGATCCTGCACTCGGATTTAGAAATTCTACCCGTCTTCTCGAATATTTTAAAACTGCAGCAAAATATACTCGTAGCTCGTTGCTTGTAGTTCTTCTTTCAACGCAATGAACAATTTTGATATCAGAAATCAGGTGCTGAAATTGCTTTGCAGCACAATCGAAATCGACGTTTGCTTTCGGTGCTTTTCACATTTTGTTGGTTGTAACACAATACACTACGGGGGAAATGTTTGAAAGAACATTTCTGAATTCTGATAAAGTTGTTGGATTCAGTCAATCGGGTATCGAAATCTGATTCATAGAACTCGTAACTTTATCTGACCCAAGTGGCGGAGAGCTATGTTTGAAAAATGGTGGCTACTTTGTAAAAGGACGAACGAGTACACTAGATATCCGATTTGCACAAGTTTAGACGAAATCAAGTTCAGGGAAATTGAAAATTTGCCTGAACGACAATGCCGTATTATTGTTCGAAGGTTTTGTTTAGTTTATATGGTTGCGTTAAATGCCAGACCCAACAAAATTTCAATTCTGGTGATTCTATATAATAAGTTCAATTAAACTCGGCAACTATTGTAAAGCACCGAAGTGACCACTCCTGGTGAAAATTTCAAAGCTATTGCTATCAGCGTTCGAAAATCACAGCCGTCCAAAGATGCGATTTGAAATGCAAACTTGGGCCTATTTCCAATGCGTATTCAACGCACGCCTGAGTTTAAGTGCTGACTGAGGAGGCTGTATCCCCGGGCCCCGCGATTTTAGGGACGCATGATTAGGCGGAAGAAAATTGTAAATGTTTGCATTTATATAAATACATATGATTTTATTTGCATAATTTTCACAAAATTATATTTTTCATGGAATATTACATAAAGGTATAAAGCATTTTAGAAACACCGCATTCCTTTCAATAGAACATTTTCAATAACTCAAGAACTATTGCATGAACAATTCGGAAATCCAGCACAGTACTCGTCCTTTTAACGTGCATTTCGTCTGATTGTTTTCCGTAGTATCCTGTCATCATCAGCGTAGATATGTGGTATATTTCAAAGTATTTCCGCAAATTAATTTTCCGTGTCACATGATATCCTCCACGAGCGACCTCGTGGTTATTTTTACCGTCAGTTCATCTAATGATAAACTTACAGTAGGACTGTACACGTGGATGCTCGACTACGGTATCGTATTTCCATTTCAAATACATTACATAAGCATGTATGTAGGCATCACGTTTGGAACATTTTAGAAGGACACAAGAAAGGCATTCTGGTTTATCGTCTTTGAGAATGTTTAAATTTAGTTTAATTTGATATGACGCAGGCAACTACATATATCTATCTATCTACATATATCTATCTACCCAAGTAACAATTTCATCCCTATAATACTTCGTAAAATATTCTCTTCTAACAACAATAGGGGGACTTTACAGGGTATAAACACTGAATAATAGTCCAATAATGGCATCTGGCGCCGTTTTTTGATCCAATAGAACCTCATTGTAGCACTGAATTACGCTTCGAGAAAGACATACATCATGTGTTATGTCATCATTTTCTGTCATTTTCTCGCGATTGCAAAAAAAAAGAGAAAAAAAATAATTCCCGCAGCCAGCGTCGAACCAGCGACTGTCGTACGCCAGTCCGACGCCCTAACCACTCGGCCAACCTCACATATAGATAACATTGCTCGTAAACACTACAAGTGCTCGACACTTCTTTATCGACCCTTCTCCTATGCACCTTCTTCTTTATATGTCAATCAGTTGAAGCTAATTAAATTCACACATTCTTCAATAAAATACAGACATTTTCTGCGCTGAGATTATCTTAATTGATTCATAAGCTTAGAAGGAGTGAGGAAATGTTGGTTTCAAGCAATATTTCAATGAATTCAATTCAAGAAACGTGGTATTCCAGAGCACTTCATAAGTGTCAATTCATTAAATCACAAAGTCCATCCTTCTATAAAACTATGGTGAACAATTTATTGGATGACCATACGAATGTCACACTATAAAAATGACACCGACTGTGCTATAGAAGAATATAATGCATGTGTGTGAGTTAACTTAGAGAGACCATTGCATGTGTGTGCTGCATCATCCAATAAACACAAGAGTTGAGTATTTAAAGGAGTACGTTTTTAGGTTAACGTTTAGAGACAGTTTTATCGAAGTGTTATACCACCATCTTTAAATTTATTCCATAATGTTGATATAAGCTTTACGGAAAATACTTTAACGATGTTTTATCGGATCAAAATATTACTTTAAGCGATGTCACACGATAAATGAATTTCGTGGTATGTACTATATGATTGCTACAGTATGAAGTGCTTCTTTAAAGTAAACGAATTGTTGCTTGGGTATCTATCTTCTATCTATATATATAAAAATGGATGTGTATTTGTGTCTGTTGCCAGTAAACGTCTAAGCCACTGGCCCGATTTGGAAGATTCTTTTTTGATTTATCCGTCTTACGTTGGAGAAGGTTTATGGACAATTTTTTTTTTTTGAAAATCGCAAAGAAAGTGGTGGTAAATGTCGAAATATCGAAATTCCATTTTGTATGAGAGTAAGTGATTAAACCTACTCGATTCATACGCTTTAAATTTTTATACGTGTACTAAATGAAATCGAACCGGCTTAAGGATATGATTTTTCGAAACGGCTGACCGATTTTTATGAAATTTTGTATATATCCTTGCTAGAGGTATGGTAATCGGTCGTAAACTATATGTCATGCACCGCAGTGCCCTCTTCTTCTTTTTATCGTTCCTTTTGGAAGGTAAATTTACATACAAATATTACATATTTGTAGCATGCTTGGTGTTTTTGAAGGATTGTATTTTCATAGTAGGCCATGAAATTAAATGACAATTGAACTAGGGGGCTTCGCCCCCTGCTCGCTTCGCTCGCCAACCCCCGGGGCCGAGGCTAATTTCGGGCGCGGCCGAAATTCGGATACCCTTCGCTTGGGCTAAAAGTTTTTTCGGGCGTACCTATGGCTTGTATTTAATCCCCCTCCTCATTATTTTTCTTCCGTCTTGACAAAAATTTTGGGCTTGGTTGAAATAAGTGGGCAAATAAAAATATTTACTCGGAAAATTTTATTGCGGTTGCCGAAGCATGACCCCACAGTACGATTCCATTCGTTTTGAACTTTGTAGTTGCTTTGATAAAGACACATTAATTCAAGTTTTTGTGAAATTGGTGTAAAAAAATGTTTCTTAGAAGTTGGGGTTTGGTTTGTATGGCAGCCCCATGACCCCATGGTCCGATTTGATTCAATCTTACATATGTTTTGTGTCATCAATAGAAATACATTTGTGTGAAATTTGGTGCACAAATGAAAAACTTTTTCTTAGAAGAACCTAATTTGGGGGTTGGATTTGTATGGCAGCCCCATGACCCCATGGTCCGATTTAATCCATTCTTACGTATGTTCTGTGTCAACAATAGAAATGCATTTGTGTGAAATTTGGTTGAAATTGATACACAAATAAAAAAAATTTTCTTAGAAGAACTCAAATTTGGGGGCTAGGTTTGTATGGCAGCCCCATGACCCCATGGTCGGATTTGATCCAGTTTTACATATGTTTTGTGTCAGTAATAGAAACACATTTAAACGAAGTTAGGTTGAAATTGGTACACAAATAAAAAAGTTTTTCTCAGAAGAACCTAAATTGGGGGGTTAAGTTTGTATGGCAGCCCCATGACCCCCTTGTCCGATTTAAGCGATTCAATCATACAAACAGCCTGCAACAATAATCAGCATGTGTACAAAATTTCAGCTCTCTAGCTTTTATCGCGGCCGAGAAAAACCCACTGCAACAGACGGACAGACGGACAGACAGACAGACAGACAGACAGACGGACATCGCCCAATCGACTCCCCAAGTCAAGCTGATCATATATGTATACTTTTTATATGGTCGGAGATGCCTCCTTCAAAGCGTTACAAACTTCATGACAAAGTTAATATACCCTTTCACTCTATGAGCGAAGGGTATAAAAATAAAATAAAATCGGTCATTTTTCCTAGGGGTACGTCAAGCGCTTTTATGTTCCTGGTTTGGTTTTGTTATATTCCCGTGGTCAAATTACGCGATTAATCATCGACATTTAGAATTAGGTTTATTCCACACGAGCGTGGTTCGCGTCAAGTGTTTTTCCGGGGTGTTTGTGAGGTGTGACGCGAGAAAATCCATTTCAAGATATCACGACACATTCGATGGTTGTTGGCTGTTGCTAAGGTGTCAGTAGGAAAAGACGTTGTGCGTAGGTGAGTACACTGAGCTTGTAGTTGCTTGTATTGTTGTTATGCTAATTGTGTGAGATCTGATTTATGGCGGACTAGGTTTTGCTGTGTGTACAGCACCGAAAATTACCTACAGGTATTCTAAGATTCAGTATTGAGTGAGTGTTGTATGGAAAGGTTGTGGTTTCCCCCTTTCCGGAAATTAATGATAGTTTGAGAGGTTGTGGTGTCTCCCCTCTCAGTGAGATGTTTAGAGCCGTGTGGGCTTCACCTCGGAGTTGGTCCCCTCCGATTGAGTCGTTGAGAGGTTGTGGTCGTCCCGCTCTCAGCGTTGTGTTTGTAGAAAGGTTGTGGTGTCTCCCCTTTCTACTTGTGATAAACTCGAGAGGGTGTGGTGTTCCCCCTCTTTGCACAGAGTTTACGTTTTGGAGAGGTTGTGGTGTTTCCCCTCTCCATGTTGAGTTGACGTTCGTAGAAAGGTTGTGGTGTCTCCCCTTTCTACTTGTGATAAACTCGAGAGGGTGTGGTGTTCCCCCTCTTTGCACAGAGTTTACGTGTTGGAGAGGTTGTGATGTCTCCCCTCTCCTCGTTGAGTTAATGTTTGAAGAGGTTGTGGTGTCTCCCCTCTTCGTGTTGTGTGTTTGAGAGGTTGTGGTGTTCCCCTCTCTGAAATGTGAGTAGAGGCGCGGTGCTCCATTCCGGAGTTGATCCCCCTCTGTATTAGCTAGGAGGTTGTGGTTTCCTCCTCCGCATTCTACCATAGAATACCTAATGATAATGTTTTCGCCAGAAGTTGTGTGCCTTAGGTAGAAAGGCTTTACTTCTGGATATAGAAGAATGAGGATGGTAGTGAAGTGGGATTGAACCAAGGAGAAGCAGCCGGATCAACCGATACATCCATCCTGCGTCTACCTCGCATTGCCGTTTGAGTACCTGAGCCAGAATCAACCGATATAACGAGAAGCCGATGACCGATGCTGAGACGACGACGCCGACAAGTGGTTCTCCTTCGCTCTGCTCTTCTTCCTGTTTGTTGGCCGGGCCAACATAGATATTTGAATTATAATTCTTTTACGTTTCAAATAACTTGGTATCTTCAGTGCATGTAACTGCAGGCTCATTGGTTGTCTTTTTCTCATTACAGATGGTATCAGGCGGTATAGATCAGGTGAGTATCGTATTTTATGCATACAAATGTCCAGTACGCCATGTTCATTAAAAAAAAAAATTTAATAATTATATATCAAAGTAAAGTTTTAGTGTCTTACATATTTACATTTACTCCTTTCTCTTAAATAGAACTTACTTCGTGTTTGATTCAATATTCAAAAAAAGGATACTCGAAGTCGTTTCAATGCTCCAACAAATTCACACCACAAAATTGAGAAATCACACACGTCGAATATATTATAATTAAATTTACTTTAAGTATATTCACTACAACATACGACCGAAGTAACAATTTCAGCCCTATAATACTTCGTAAAATACTCTCTTCTAACAATAATAGGGGCACTTTACAGGGTATAACCACTGAATAACAGTCCAATAATGGCATTTGGCGCCGTTTTTTGATCCAATTGAACCTTATTGTAGCACTGAATTACACTTTGGAAAAAACATACATCATATGTGTTATGTCATCATTTTCTGTCATTTTCTCGCGTTTGCAAAAAAAAAATCCCGCAGCCAGCGTCGAACCAGCGACTGTCGTACGCAAGTCCGACGCCTTAACCACTCGGCCAACTCACATATAGTCAGCATTGCTCGTAAACACTCCAAGTGGTTCGTTGCTTCTAACGAAATGCCCAACACTTCTCCGCAATGTACCTTCTTCTTTATATGTCAATCAGTTGAGGCTAATTAAATTCACACGTTCATCAATAAAATGCAGCCAGTTTCTGGGCTGAGATTATCTTAATTGATTCATAAGTTAAGAATGAGTAAGGAAATGTTGGTTTCATGCAATATTTCAATAAATTCAATTCAAGAAACGTGGTGTTCCAGAGCACTTCATAAGTGTCAATTCTTTAAAAAATCACAAAGTTCATCCTTCTATAAAACTACACTGAGCAATTTATTGGATGATCACACGAATGTCACACTATAAAAATGAAATCGACAGTGCTATACAAGATTATATGCATGTGTGTGTGTTGATTTCAGTCATGTGTGTTTATGTCATTCAATAAAGACTACAAAGAAGTATTTAATGGAGCATTTTTTTAGGTTAACGTTTAGAGAAGTGTTATCGAAGTCTTATTGGATGTAGTCGTGAATTGATTATATAAGAACTTTTTAAGCTTTCCGAAAAGTGTTTTAAGGAGTTTTTATCGGATCAAAATACTTATGTATATTAGCGACGTCACACGATATACTGATTTTGTGTTACTATATGATGAATGTTACAGGATGAAGTGCTTTTTTAAAGCATACGAATTGTTACTTGGGTTTCCTTTGGAACTAGGGATGTCAAAAACCGGCCTATAGCCCGGTTTTCGGTTTTTTCGGTGTTTTTGCAAAGCCGGTTAGACCGTCCGGTTTTAACCGGGCTCAAAGTACCGGTTTTCGGTTAACCGGTTTTTCATTGAATTGCTTAGAATTTTAGCAAAATAATGCATACACACTCGTTAAGCTGATGTTCGGATAGAAATTTTGATCGGAAAGGTCCCAAAAAGGACAAAAAAGGATACTCTTTAATCCTTGGCCGGAGGTCAGCATATGGGGTATCAAATCAAAGGGGACGTCGAGTACATTACATATCCGGTGTTTGTTTCCTGTTTCAAGGACCCTCAACGGAATGAATCGAGATTAAATCGAAAATTTTTGTGTTTTCCGTGTTTCCAAAGCCATAGCTACGAGAATAATCCAAGTTGTCACTACGTTTCTCACTTTTCCGAATCTATGATAGGTTAAGATTCTACCATTAAATTTGCTAAGAAAAAATTATCAGAAAGCTCTGAAAAAGGTCATTAAAGGACACTAATTACAAACCTTGATTGAAAGTGAGCATGCGGGGTGTCATGTCAAAGACGACGTCGAGTGCGTTGCATATCCGGTGTTTGTTTCCTGTTTCAAGAACACTAAATGGAAAAATTCGGGCTAAAACGAAAAATGACGGCTTTGGAAAGATACATATACGAGAAACATGAAAATTTTCCATTGGATCCCAATTTTATCCTGTGAGGGTCCTTGAAACAAGTAATAAACGCCAGATATGGAATGTACTCGACGTCCTCTTTGATATGACACCCCGCATGCCCACGTTCGATCAAGGTTTGTAATTAGTGTCCTTTTTGAGAGCTTTCCGATCATTTTTTTCTTAGCAAATTTAATGGTAGAATCCTTAGCTATTATAGATTCGGAAAAGTGACTAACGTAGTGACAATTTGAATTACTCTCGTAATTAAGGCTTCGGAAAGATACACGGGAAACACATTAATTCTCCATTTAATCTCGATTTATTCCGTTGAGGGTCCTTGAAACATGGAGCAAACATGGATATGTAATGTACTTGACGTCCCCTTTGATTTGATACCCCACATGCTGACCTCCGGTCAAGGATTAAAGAGTATCCTTTTTTGTCCTTTTTGGGACCTTTCCGATCAATTTTTTTTTTTTTAGCAAAATGAGTTTTAGATTCCTGGGAGCCCACTGATTCAAAAACCACAAGAATTAACCTTATGCCTTATTTACACAGTGCAAGCTATCGTGCGAGTTGGCCTAGACAGCTACTGCAGAGTAGCTACTTGCACCATGTGACCGCATCACGTATGATGCACCATGTGACCGCATCATACGTGACAAAGTTTAAATTAGAACCGAATAAAAGTACGTGTCGGTGTGCACTTCCTTAGCTTCACGTTACATACCCCACATCTCTGGCTTAATATTATTATCCAATTGTGACTTCACTGAGCACTTTGTACCATCATTGTATGATGCAGTGGAACTCTTTAGGTCCTAATTCAAATTTCAGTCAAAATGCATACCCAACTTTTATTTTTTTGACTATTTCATTTCTTTTTTTTCTAGTTGTACGATTTGGATGGTAGAGTGTACAAAAATGATGAAATTGCTCAAATGTACGTTGAAGTATTGGAAGAATTCAAAGCTGAAAACCCTGAATTCATTGGATCGAAATTTATCTACGCTCCATTCCATAGCGTAGACGATGCAACCTTTGCTCAATACATGCCAACTATCGTCGATCTCAAGGTAATCAACCTTCGTTTCTCCATTTTCAGGATATGCCATTAATCCTGACTTTCTTGATTTACAGTCAAAATTCCCAAATTTTGTCGCTGGCTTCGATCTCGTCTCCCAGGAGGATAAAGGATGACCGCTCATTGATTTTGCCGAGACACTACTCAACTTACCCAACGATATTCCTTTCATCTTTCACGCGGGCGAGACAAATTGGAATGGCATGAAAACGGACGAAAATCTTATCGATGCCGTCCTGTTGGGTACGAAACGTATCGGCCACGGCTATGCCGTACTGAAACATCCAAAAGTTATGGAAGAGGTGAGACGTCGAGGAATCGCCATTGAATTGAATCCGATATCGAATCAGGTGTTGAAACTGGGCGAGGATAATCGTAATCATCCGGGCACTCATCTATTTGCCGCCGACTATCCTGTCGTTGTATCGTCCGATGATCCATCGTTCTGGGAAGTCACACCGCTGAGCCATGACTTTTATGTTGCCTTTATGGGTATTGCATCGGCACATAGCGATTTGCGAGCGCTAAAACAGTTGGCGTTGAACTCGTTGAATTACAGCTCAATGGATTCCACTGAGCTGAAGGTGGCCATGAAAAAATGGGAGACAAAGTGGAATCTGTACATTGAATGGGTGATATCGCAAAGAGGCAAATATAATCTGTGAAAGTGAAGAGAAATGTTGTTTGTATTTGATGTGTATGGTGTTGGATCCTTTGGGTCAGTTTTTTTCTATTTGTCGCGATTTTGCAGATTTTCCTCGAGGTGTTGGCTATATTGGATTTCGTGCATGGTATCTTAGTCAAAAGAATCGATTGCTGTCAGCTAATACATTTTATTGAAAGTCATTCCAGCAGAGGTAAATTGCCGCGAGTCATGACTTTATTGGGATTGCATTTAGTTTTTTTTTGCAAATCCTCCAGATTGAGAATGCTATTAGTGGGTATCGATTGATTAAAGCCTTCCATAGGCTATGTCGCTCAACAGGTGTGTGAATGAGTCTGAGTGCTTATCAACGATGCTTGATAGCATTTCGTAATATGTAATACTTTAACGAAAACATATTAATCTTCGTATATTGAGTTATCAGGTTGCCGTCTCCTTTCATTAATATGGACTGGTAACTGGTACTTCAATAAGATTGATAGCATCATAAAGTATTGGAATCATCCACTTGGTAGCTGTATAAGAGCTGCACTAATAATAAATTGATAGTGTGTTGCCGTATACACTCCCAATCAATAGGATAGTTCCACTTGAAGAAAAGGCTGTATTTCGGTAAGTGATAACGGTATTTTCTTCAAACTTGGTGACAATATTTTCAGTAGCCTGCTTGTTCTTTGCATAATAGAAGGTCTCGAATCCGGAGTCCCGTTAGGATTTTCTTACGAGAATTCTTAAAAACAGTACAAATGGTGAAGTCAATAGGATAGTTCCAATTAGGGATGTCAACAAAACCACCTTCACTAGAAGCCGGGAAGCAGCAATACATGCACACAAAACGAGCCTATGAACATGTCGTATATACGTTGCACGATGCACTAACACAAGCACAGCGCATGTAAAAAAACCGTGTCTGCTCTGATAAAAATCGCGAAAACATGTGGAAAATTCACTTTTTGTCGGGATTTTGTTCTTTCACTGCATTCTAGACACTTTAATTCACGACACATTCCACTTTTCGCGACGAAAATCGACCGGGAACCAATACTTTTCGTGTAAAGTTTGTCGCGACCCAACCCGATTTGCCTTTACCGCAATGTAAATTTTCGATCTGAACAGGCCTATGATTTGGCGCTTAAGTATATGAACGTGTTCTGCTTCCGGGCCTTGTATAAAGATGGTTTTGGATGTCAAAAACGGGACGGTTTGTCCGAAAACCGGTACTTTCAAAACGGTTAACCGGTTTTTTCGGTTTTTTCACCCTCCCGGTTTTAACCCGGACGGTTGTTTGCCCATCCGGTTAAAACCGAAAAAAAACTTTCCAAATTCATGAAATTTTTATATTTTCTTGATTTGTCAGTCTGTAATTCTATTGCTTGTCTTCTATGAAAAATTTCCGAACACTCTCCTTAGTGCTATTATTCCAAGAACCATCGCTTCGTCAAACTACCGCTCCTTGCATTTTTCCTTTCCAAGGCAGATATTGTTTACGTTGCGTGTCACACGTGTATCGTGTGCGTCGTGAATGTATATGTGTATCATATCAGTGCATTTAGAGTTCATTGTTATAGGAAGACGAATCGGCAGTTGCTACAACGTCCGCGTCCACATCGATATCCGCGTCCACTTCAACATCCGTCGTGTCCACAAAGACTTCAACATCTACATCATCTATTAGTGCAGTCATATTAGCATTTCAAATAGAAAAAAATAGAGTAATGCCTTGGTTACACAGTGCGAGCTATCGTGCGAGTTGGCCTAGACAGCTACTGCAGAGTAGCTATTTGCACCATGTGACCGCATCACGTATGATGCACCATGTGACCGCATCATACGTGATGCGGTCACATGGTGCAAATAGCTACTCTGCAGTAGCTGTCTAGGCCAACTCGCACGATAGCTCGCACTGTGTAACCAAGGCATTACTCTATTTTTTTCTATTTGAAATGCTAATATGACTGCACTAATAGATGATGTAGATGTTGAAGTCTTTGTGGACACGACGGATGTTGAAGTGGACGCGGATATCGATGTGGACGCGGACGTTGTAGCAACTGCCGATTCGTCTTCCTATAACAATGAACTCTAAATGCACTGATATGATACACATATACATTCACGACGCACACGATACACGTGTGACACGCAACGTAAACAATATCTGCCTTGGAAAGGAAAAATGCAAGGAGCGGTAGTTTGACGAAGCGATGGTTCTTGGAATAATAGCACTAAGGAGAGTGTTCGGAAATTTTTCATAGAAGACAAGCAATAGAATTACAGACTGACAAATCAAGAAAATATAAAAATTTCATGAATTTGGAAAGTTTTTTTTCGGTTTTAACCGGATGGGCAAACAACCGTCCGGGTTAAAACCGGGAGGGTGAAAAAACCGAAAAAACCGGTTAACCGTTTTGAAAGTACCGGTTTTCGGACAAACCGTCCGGTTTTTGACATCCAAAACCATCTTTATACAAGGCCCGGAAGCAGAACACGTTCATATACTTAAGCGCCAAATCATAGGCCTGTTCAGATCGAAAATTTACATTGCGGTAAAGGCAAATCGGGTTGGGTCGCGACAAACTTTACACGAAAAGTATTGGTTCCCGGTCGATTTTCGTCGCGAAAAGTGGAATGTGTCGTGAATTAAAGTGTCTAGAATGCAGTGAAAGAACAAAATCCCGACAAAAAGTGAATTTTCCACATGTTTTCGCGATTTTTATCAGAGCAGACACGGTTTTTTTACATGCGCTGTGCTTGTGTTAGTGCATCGTGCAACGTATATACGACATGTTCATAGGCTCGTTTTGTGTGCATGTATTGCTGCTTCCCGGCTTCTAGTGAAGGTGGTTTTGTTGACATCCCTAATTGGAACTATCCTATTGACTTCACCATTTGTACTGTTTTTAAGAATTCTCGTAAGAAAATCCTAACGGGACTCCGGATTCGAGACCTTCTATTATGCAAAGAACAAGCAGGCTACTGAAAATATTGTCACCAAGTTTGAAGAAAATACCGTTATCACTTACCGAAATACAGCCTTTTCTTCAAGTGGAACTATCCTATTGATTGGGAGTGTATACGGCAACACACTATCAATTTATTATTAGTGCAGCTCTTATACAGCTACCAAGTGGATGATTCCAATACTTTATGATGCTATCAATCTTATTGAAGTACCAGTTACCAGTCCATATTAATGAAAGGAGACGGCAACCTGATAACTCAATATACGAAGATTAATATGTTTTCGTTAAAGTATTACATATTACGAAATGCTATCAAGCATCGTTGATAAGCACTCAGACTCATTCACACACCTGTTGAGCGACATAGCCTATGGAAGGCTTTAATCAATCGATACCCACTAATAGCATTCTCAATCTGGAGGATTTGCAAAAAAAAACTAAATGCAATCCCAATAAAGTCATGACTCGCGGCAATTTACCTCTGCTGGAATGACTTTCAATAAAATGTATTAGCTGACAGCAATCGATTCTTTTGACTAAGATACCATGCACGAAATCCAATATAGCCAACACCTCGAGGAAAATCTGCAAAATCGCGACAAATAGAAAAAAACTGACCCAAAGGATCCAACACCATACACATCAAATACAAACAACATTTCTCTTCACTTTCACAGATTATATTTGCCTCTTTGCGATATCACCCATTCAATGTACAGATTCCACTTTGTCTCCCATTTTTTCATGGCCACCTTCAGCTCAGTGGAATCCATTGAGCTGTAATTCAACGAGTTCAACGCCAACTGTTTTAGCGCTCGCAAATCGCTATGTGCCGATGCAATACCCATAAAGGCAACATAAAAGTCATGGCTCAGCGGTGTGACTTCCCAGAACGATGGATCATCGGACGATACAACGACAGGATAGTCGGCGGCAAATAGATGAGTGCCCGGATGATTACGATTATCCTCGCCCAGTTTCAACACCTGATTCGATATCGGATTCAATTCAATGGCGATTCCTCGACGTCTCACCTCTTCCATAACTTTTGGATGTTTCAGTACGGCATAGCCGTGGCCGATACGTTTCGTACCCAACAGGACGGCATCGATAAGATTTTCGTCCGTTTTCATGCCATTCCAATTTGTCTCGCCCGCGTGAAAGATGAAAGGAATATCGTTGGGTAAGTTGAGTAGTGTCTCGGCAAAATCAATGAGCGGTCGTCCTTTATCCTCCTGGGAGACGAGATCGAAGCCAGCGACAAAATTTGGGAATTTTGACTGTAAATCAAGAAAGTCAGGATTAATGGCATATCCTGAAAATGGAGAAACGAAGGTTGATTACCTTGAGATCGACGATAGTTGGCATGTATTGAGCAAAGGTTGCATCGTCTACGCTATGGAATGGAGCGTAGATAAATTTCGATCCAATGAATTCAGGGTTTTCAGCTTTGAATTCTTCCAATACTTCAACGTACATTTGAGCAATTTCATCATTTTTGTACACTCTACCATCCAAATCGTACAACTAGAAAAAAAAGAAATGAAATAGTCAAAAAAATAAAAGTTGGGTATGCATTTTGACTGAAATTTGAATTAGGACCTAAAGAGTTCCACTGCATCATACAATGATGGTACAAAGTGCTCAGTGAAGTCACAATTGGATAATAATATTAAGCCAGAGATGTGGGGTATGTAACGTGAAGCTAAGGAAGTGCACACCGACACGTACTTTTATTCGGTTCTAATTTAAACTTTGTCTTTTTACCAAAAAAATCCAAATGCAATTTTGTGCAGGACTTTTCTCTCAGTACCGTATAGCCCCATGTGGCGCGTTAACTCAGCCGTTTATAGACAATTTCGACTCAACGTTATTTCAGTTTGAATAATCCGATAAGAAAATTTATTACCTTGTTTTTTTTACATCCAATATGTGTAATTCCAAAATCCCGCAATGTAAATATAAAAAGTGATATACCGTTGGAAAGCCAACATGTTGAAGCAACTTTTATCAACTTGGCAGAGTTGTACGTATAAAGCACCGTTATGAAATTGCTGTTTGAATTTTCGATGAAAAATCTATTTTAAAATTTCTATTAAGTTTGAGTAACTGTATCTTGAAAGTGGCAAAAATGTTGGGAACAGAAAAAACTTCAGTTTTTGTGAAATTTTATGTAGTTTCTGAAACTGAAATCAAATCTATTAAGTCATCACGAGGGCTGCAAATTATGATTTGGCATGACAAGTCACGATTTTCGATGACTTTCACAAATAGAGCGACAAAAAGGTAACGGTAAAAAAATTCCGATTGTATTGGTAATTTTCTTGCTGAAACAAGTTGTGCTATCAACCCTTACAGTATTGACCACCTAATGAGGGACATCCTGTGTATTTCCTATCCGGAAGTTTTGGACCACGCCGAGATTCGATCTACGGACCTCTGGATTACTAGCATCGCTGAGTGCGACTCAACCAAGTGAGCCACAGAGCGTGCAGGACTACAATGACTAAAAACAATGTTTGCTCTTGACGATCATATCGCGCTTGCTTAAGTTGTCCTCGTATAAAAAGTTGAGAGTTTCGGTTTAACATTTTTTAAAGTTTCAGAGAAAAACAAACCCTACATCGCCCTACCCTACTTTGCGATAGGTAAACGACTTCCGAAATGTATACATACTTGAAAAAAAAGATTTATTTATTTATTTAAAAGCATAAAAACAATTTCGTCGAACGATTCCACTGATACTAGCAATCGGCAGTGATAAGAAGTAATCTACCCCACGACTTATTTCGCAACGGTTCATAGTGCATTGTGATAAGGTGAAAGCAAAAAACTTTGGTTTTTTAAATTATCACATCCAATAAAGTACGGTGCTTCAAACCCTCTTTTTTTTCAAAAACGTAATACTCACATCAGGCAATGTTCCTCTAAACTCCAAATACTGCACACCGTCTTCGTAGAACTCCTTCAACGCCTGTTTGTAATACGCCCGCCACAGTGGTGCATACGTCAGCATTGGCGTAATTTTAATAAAAATTTTATTAAAATAATCCCACACTTCATTAATATCCCGATATTTTGTCTCCGGATCACTGGTATACAACGTGAAATATTGCCTCACACGTGCATCATATATTTCGTCTCCTTCACGCTCTCGCACCTCCGATACTCTTTCCCACTCAATGCCATCCTTTCCTTCGGGTTGCTCCCTCGAAAATATGAATGCCGCGTCGGTACCATCATCCTCTTTCTGCCATTGCCACAAATCCGGCCAATACGTCAAGGACATAACATAGTCCGTGCTCACCAAAGCCGTATCGTGAGCATGCAAAACGCCACCCTTGGGCATGGCTCGTATCAATTGAAACATTTCCGACTCGCGTATTTCGTCGAGCGCGCGGAAAATATGTCCGGCCGGTGGAAATCTACCAGGATCCAAAAAGCCATTGTCCATATCACGTTTCTTGACCCTATGAAACACTTCGTTGGCCAACAATTCGCGGTCGTTCAATGTGATGCGAGATCCTAGAGCGCGCGAGCTTTCCTCCTGCATGAATTGATTGCGATCCTTTTTGTATTGATCGATGGACGGACGGGCCGGAAAGTTTTGAGTTTCCATTTTAGAGTCACTAAATCCCTTGGATGATCCGAGAAGAGCACTATTTATGTTGGTTGGAACAATGACCGCACTATTTACATATACGGCTAGTGTAAGGCAAACAAGGACTCCGAACCGATTGACTGGTAAAGCTCGCAAAAATTTAGACATTTTTTACTTTTGCATCCCCTCACTCGAGCTACTTCTTTGGAGGAGGACTTCAAAATGATTGTAAAACATTTATGTATTGCAATAAAATTTGATTGAATTGAATCAATTGAGAAGCTTATCTAGACGAAGATAAAGAAAAAGCAACCGATTAATTTTGAAAAGTTGTGTTGCGATGCTTAGGTGATTAGATAAGTTGAGCCATATTTATGAATGGAGATCTACAGATGACATGTAGTTAATAGTTTCATCAGGGGCGATAGATAGTATGTAAAATGCATTCGCGATATTTAGGGGTAGCGTGAACCGCGAATAGCATTTTACCAAATGATCTGAGGCCGATTCGTAGGTACTTTATATGAGTGAGAGGCTGGCACTGCGAAGTAGTTAACCCTTAAATGCATGGGGTCTGAACCCATTATCGTAACTGACCTCCCCTTATGTGAAATCGGTCACTGAACACGGAATCAGCCTTTATTTTCCCAGGAAATTGCCCGTTTTCCCAGAAATGCGAAAATAGTAGAATTTTCATTGTGTATACCAAATATGGTACGCCATGCATTCAGGCTATATGCTGTAAATGAAAGAAATTTTTCAAATTTCTTCAATAAAGGAAAGGTCGTCATTTCTATAGCAAACCTTCAGTTTTTTAAAAGAGAGCTCGGGTAGGTGCGTGATTAGTGTCCTATTCCTTATTGAAATTTGTATCCATGCCTATTTGTGACAACTCCTGGAAGTTGATGGAAAGTGGAGTAGGTGTTACTACCCCTACATCCCTTAAAACCCTAAATTTAGCCATATCTTTTGACAGAATGTCGCGAAAAACTTAAAATGTGTGTTGAGTGGTACCTGTTGGATGTCCTTATAAAATATTAAAAGTGCGCCAGATCCGAGTCATATACCCCTTCCTCCCCTACAGAAAAACATGGAATTTATTATTTTGGGCTTTGCGTACCGTCTAGCTTTGTACATGGGTATAGGGTATGCACTCATCATGCTATTAGCGATTAGAACTCGGTCTCGTTATAAAATAAATCTTTTACATAATAGTTCGTTATAAACATGTTCCACTGTTAAACGTTTAACTCGAGACTTCTTTTGACTTATCATGGCTCATGGGATTCCTTTCTTGAAAAGTATATGGATTAGATTGACTTTGCTAGGATATGAATATACAAATGAACTGCTGGCTGATTCATAACCCAAATTTGTGCAGGTCGCAGGATATGTCCATAAGAATTACATCCATGTAATTTTTTGTTTATCGAATGTGGTACTCCACATAGCCTTTCATATGAAATGGTTGACCCTAGAAGCACATTTTCTGAGGATCCTGACGGTGAACTTTCAAGACAATACTTGTCATAATCAAATTGTTTAAAAAAAATGGATTTCAAGGCGCAGCTGCTTGACTCCTGGTGAAAGTCCAAGTATCTTACTAAGATGTTAAGTATGGAAGCTCGGTTTTTTTAGTGGCGTGTCCTAAGGACAAAACAAAAGATGTGAACAGTTTTTCCAGTATAATTGCCAGCTAAAAACATTGGGATTATAAGAAGTAGCTACAGAAACGCTAAGCCCTGACCGGGGTGCCATAGAAAGCAAAATGACAAAAACCATCCTTAAATCAACTATGACAGCTCCGTTTCCTTGGATCCTGAGCAGGACTGATTAACCTAGCTTTCATAAAAAATGGCAGTAAATGTCCTGGAAAAATGGATCGGTGACATAATTTGTATGAAAATTTAAGCTATTTGGACCTGTTCTGGGCCCAATAAAACGCACCATTTTGTTGAAAGAGCTGATAATTAAAATTGTATGAACATAATCCTACCCTATCCAATACTAAAGCCTATAGTACTGACCTCGCCGCTGCGATTTATTCAATGAAAATATATTTCTTACTGTCTTGGAATATATGGAGTATGCTGGGGAATTCCATAAGCTACAATCCGAAAACAGTTCCATAATTTTTCTCGGCCATTTTATGTATTTTTTTCCGATTCCCCGGTTATTTCATCGTGAAATGTCAAATAACCGGGGAATTGAAAAAAATACATAATATGGCCGAGGAGAATTATGGAACCGGTCTCGGATTGTAGCTTATGGAATTCCCCAGCATACCCCACATATTCCACGACAGTAAGAATACATTTTTATTGACAAAATCGCAGCGGCGGAAAATTTCACTCTCGATGTCAGTACTAAGCTTGAAGGAGAATAATTTCATCAACTACGAACGATCGGAATGTATGTACATAGATATTTGTGAATATGCCCTAATGCATGGTGTACCATATATGGTACGCTGGAAAATTGGTGCAAACAATACCTTTGGTGACTTTTTTTGGTCAAAATTTTAAAAGAATCTCAAGAACACATTCCAATTTACTCACCAGTATTTTTCATTTTCCAAATAAAGGTATGTACTGAGTTCACCGAGCGAAAAACTTGCATATATGTCTCCCGTGAAAACGGTACCGTGGAGACTTGCTTTTTATTCACTCAATGTAATATATAAATAAATAAATGTTCACTCGCGTTCTGATTGATTGTCGATGACATCTTTTCATTGTGAAATAAAGTGCAACTGCATTATTTTCGCTGGCGAAATGTCAAAAACCGGTGTGGAGACTTTCATGTGAAGTGAGTACCACCAAGCGAATTCGATTTCACGATCATCAAAATTTTGACAGTATTTGCATGGATTTCACGTGAACTGACGATGTTAGTACCTACTACTTTTACGGTAAATTTCGCCAATTTTTTTACCTCTAAAGAATAGCTTTTAAAATTCTACAAAAAATAACGTTCGTCCACTTTGACGACGCACAGACAATTCAAGGAAAGCTTCGGGAATCCAAATTGAATTTATGCGAAAGCTTATTTAGCCTACTTTGGGAAAAGGTAAAAAAAAATCAATAACCGCTAGACTTTTACAGGAATCTAGCCATGTACCATATATGCATTTAGGGATTAACTTATTATTTGCTCTAAGCAAGGATTTATGCTAAGAGAAAGTATCGCATTAGCTGCTATGGGAACCACATATTGATTGATTTTTTTAAACAAAAAAAAATATGTTTGTCGGTATTTTGACGGGAATATTTCACTATCGATTGGCGGGATTTTAAAACGGCGAGGTTTTAGTAGGCGGGACTTAGATGTAACGGGCATTTAGTTATGTCGGAATGATGTGAAACAGGATTTTGCAAAAAAAAAAAAGAATTCAAAGAATTAAAAAAATGGATTAGGATTCTCCATGTGAGCGCACACTCGCTATGTTCAATCCAACAAAACTTCATATAAACAAAAAAATTATTGCAACTGTTATGGATTTCATCTATTGTAATCTATTCTATTCTTCACAGGCCTATGAGTCACCGGTGAACACGACACAATCATTCCTCCCAGGCCAAGTTTTCCAACTTTACTCCTAATTTAATGAAGCTTGTGAATCCTTCTTCAAATGAGCTTAAAGTGTTGCAGGGTCGTTTACAACCGCGAAACGCTTTGTGTTTCCTTTTAAAAATTTGCAAAAAAAAAGGGCGAGCGTAGCGAGCGTTGATACGATTTAAAGTGGGTTGATCCTTGCTCTCTGACCGTTAAAGGGTTCACTGTGTATCGTAAGGAGTTGTGTGTCATAGCAGCGCCCGCTCTAAGGGGGGGGCAAGCCGGGCGGTCGCCCGGGGCGCCAAATTTTAGGGGCGGCTTTTTGGCTAAAACACGAATAAAAAACTCGAAAAGACAAAAGTACTGCATTTAGAATCTTAAAGTAGTTATTGATATTTGCCTAAACTTTACATCTGTGCCCAAGTAACAATTTCATTCCTAATACTTCGTAAAATATTCTCTTCTAGCATTAACAGGGGACTTTACAGGGTATAACCACTGAATAACAGTCCAATAATGGCATTTGGCGCCGTTTTTTAATCCAATAGAACCTTATTGTAGCACTAAATGATGCTTTAAAAAGGCGTACGTCATTTGCTTTATATCATCATTTTCTGTCATTGAACGAATTTGCAAAAAAAAAAATAGAAAAACAAAATTTCCGCAGCTGACATCGAACCAATGTCTGTTGATTGCCCGTCCTACACGCTACCACTCAGCTAACCTCACATATGGTCGGCATTGCTCGGAAACACTACATGGTTGTTGCTACTATAGAAATGCTTGACAATTCTTTATCGACTCTTCTGCAAATGTACCCTCATACATTTATCAATAAAATAGAGTGAATTTCTACGCAGAGATCACCTTAATTAATTTCATAGATTTCAAAGATTTCTAATGCAGAAATTGTGTATTTCAGAAAACTGTGTCAAGTGTCAATTCATTAAAAAATCACAAAGTCCATCCTTGTATAAAACTACGGTGAACAATTTATTGGATGACCCATTGCTATAAAAATGACACCGACTGTGCTATAAAAGAATATATGCATGTGTGTGAGTTAGCTTACAGAGACTATTGCATGTGTGTGGTGTATCATCCAATAAACCCAAGAATGGAGTATTTAAAGGAGTGTCTTTTTAGGTTAACGTTTAGAGACAGTTTTATCGAAGTTTTATACAACCATCTTTAAATTTATTCCATAATCATGATAAAAGCTTTCCGGAAAATACTTTAAGGGTGTTTTATCGGATCAAAACATTACTTTAAACGCTGTCACACGATAAATGAATTTTGTGGTACTATATGATTGCTACAGTGTGAAGTGCTTCTTTAAAGCATACGAATTGTTACTTGAGTGATGCTTGCAAAGTTATGTGATTATTAAGTTCTTCCTTAAAAAGAAGCTTATTGGAAAATGGAGTGCTGATTCCGTCCTCTAATTGAAAATTCCTCTTCGGCTTGATCTGCTATCCATTCTCATAAGGAGAACTTTTGTGTTTCTAATATTTTCCGCTACATGCTCGTTATACGGATGATGCAGAAAGTGTCGCTAGTGGCGATAAAAAGAAAGAAAAACTCGTCTTTCTCTGTCCATCCCAGGCGTGTGTTGTCCACAACTTTGATGTTTTGTGCGCGGTTTTGCAAGGCCCGATTGTGGCCTAATATTTTTATTCAGTTTGTTGAGTCATAGGAGATCACGTCCACTACGTAAATATTGAACCTCCGGAGAAACCATAAGAAATTATAAATAATTATTGCATAAACACTCAGCACATAAAAGCGTTAAAAAAATCTTCTATGGGAAATTTCTTGCCGAAATGCACCACTAACAAATTTTTTTTCAAGCATTTTAGAAAACATGTATCCACGTTTGGCAGCAATTATCCCAGTTTCCTCGCGAATGAATTCATTGATTCATCTAGCATTGAGTGGGCCAATTTCGGACAAGGTAGTTTGGATTTCAGCAAGTTGAGGAAACCCAGTACACATATTGCCAGAGCCGCAATAGCAGTCTCCCTAATATGTTCCCGGACATGCTAACATCGGGATTTGGCTAGGTTTCCCCGATATAAGAAGCACTTACCTTATTCTCTATAACAACTCGCGAATTGATTTGATGCCATTATGAAAATAAGCCACCCAATTTGAAACCACTGAAGAAACTCGTCGTCGAAGAGACCCAGCTAATTTATGTTTATCGGCTCCATCATTTTCGGCATACCATTTTTGAGAGCGGAGTTTTCTAAAGTGTGATTATGTTTTTGTGGAAAAGAAATGTTCGCATTAATTTTCAATCTCTTACCTTATTCCATACATTGGCAACGATGGCGAAGGCTATTCACTTGTAGGTAGGCTCGAAACGTTATTACTAGCCCACTAGGGAGGACAGCTAAACAGGTACTCAGTTATACACGGAGTAGCCTAAGTTGGACAACTGCCTGCCTGACAGGGCATGGTAATTTTAAAGTGCATCTAACTAAGATGAAAATCGTGGAAGATGATGTATGCAGACTATGTCTGGCTAAGACGGCAGCACACATTGTGTGTGAGTGATCAGCACTAGGTAGTAGGAGGCTGAGGATCCTCGGCAAATCCACAATAAGTGTGGAAGCCATGAGTGAGCTTAGCTTCACATTACACGGGACTCAGTGATGACTTATGGAAATCACTTCAAGGGGACGAAAATGTACCCAAAAAGTAGTGGTCTGTTTCGACAAATCCCCAAATCACATATATACGTCATTATAAATTCCACCAGGTTTCCGTTTGACATCTGTATATTTTTTGCCGGTGGTGAATAATATGTGACAGTGGGTAGATATTATTATTTTCTGAATTACTATGGCGTTGGTTCGAATCCCACTGTGACTATGCATTTTTGGGTTGATATGTGATCCTACAGCAGCCATCGTTGAACCGATGAGTTATAACGACCAAGGGCTGCCAAGATCACTCGATTTAAGAATAAAATGTCTCTTACATAGCTTCTACAACAAAACCGACATAACATTTGTTCTATTTACTATGAATCTGCCTGGTACTTTACCTAAGGGGCGGCTATTTGTCCACTCGCCCGGGGCGGCGTAAATGCTAGAGCGGGCGCTGGTCATAGTCATTGTATTTTCGCCAGAAGTTGATGCACCCACGCTACACAATAATTTCTCGGAACAACTGTTTTCCAATAATTGTTCGCATTCTTCATAATTCTGTATTAAAATTGAACTCGGCTCCAATTTCAATCGCCAGAATACCTTAAAAACCGATTTTCCCCAGAATCTGAAACATCTGTCGATAAAATCACCACCTGGCGGTGTAACTCCACGAAGCCAACCACTTATGAGGTATGGTAATTAATTTGATAAGACATTCGTATACAATATGTGGATCGTGCCGTGTCTTATTTCTACAGAAATTCACAGGTCGCTCGTTATCAGTTATGAGAGACAACATGGCCTGTGCAGAATGTGTTCACCGGTGACACAATGGCAGCCTAGGTGTTAAGGATACTTGGTAGTCGATTTACTGCGAGTAGTGCAGTCATATTAGCATTTCAAATAGAAAAAAATAGAGTAAGGCTAATTCTTGTGGTTTTTGGATCAGTGGGCTCCCAGGAATCTTAAACTCATTTTGCTAAAAAAAAATTTGATCGGAAAGGTCCCAAAAAGGACAAAAAAGGATACTCTTTAATCCTTGGCCGGAGGTCAGCATGTGGGGTATCAGATCAAAGGGGACGTCGAGTACATTACATATCCGGTGTTTCTTTCCTGTTTCAAGGACCCTCAACGGAATAAATCGAGATTAAATGTAAAATTATTGTGTTTTCCGTGTATCTTTCCAAAGCCATAACTACGAAAATAATTCAAGTTGTCACTACGTTTCTCACTTTTCCGAATTTATAATAGCTAAAGATTCTATCATTAAATTTGCTAAAAAAAAAAATTATCGGAAAGCTCTCAAAAAGGACATAAAAGGACACTAATTACAAACCTTGATCGAACGTGGGCATGCGGGGTGTCATATCAAAGAAGACGTCGAGTACATTCCACATCCGGTATTTATTACTTATTTGAAGGACCCTCACAGGAAAAAATTGGGACCCAATGGAAAATTTTCGTGTTTCTCGTATATGTATCTTTCCAAAGCTCAAATATTCTAAATCAAAAACTTAGTAACATTTCGCTTTAATTTAGTTGTGTTTATGCATACATCTTCATAATTATTATACGCTCATCTCTTACAATAATAAATGTACAATACATAACTATAATTAAACTGCTTCATATGTGGAATGAAGAAAAAAGAAAATAACTCTCTTATTTTTTCTTGTTGTTTTTTGTTTAAATTAACAATGTACAATATTTGAATCTTTTTACATATATTATGTTTGCTTGTCAATTGACAGTTTCATGAAATTTATTATGATAATAATAATAATAATATTTCTTGTATTTTCTTTACGTTTTTTTAAGCATTCCATTCCACTCTAGATTTTTGTTTAGGGTAAAGTACACATGTATGTATGTATGTATATAATTTGTTATGTTCAGAATAAACAATTTTTTTTTAATATAGCATTCGAAGATATACTTAAATAGTGGAACTGAATATTCTAAATTAATTTTTTGCTTTAATTTTTATTAAACGTTTTCGTTAGTATTTTTTTTACTCAACAATATAGCGCGGCGCGATTAAATTTATTAAGCGTACAAGTATAATTTCAAAACGCAATATCGTTTAGCTTTGCAATTTATCTATCTGTATTTTGTTCGTTAATTTAAATTTTCTTTTAACATTTTACCTAAGTCGTCTTGAACGTTCTAAAGTGTATAGAGAAACGTAACGTTTAAACTAATGCAAGGATCACACTTGCCAAGACCAATCTGCTTTTTACTCTGAAACTTTTCTTACTTTCAGACCCGTATATTCTTAGTTTTGTGTGAGCCTTGTACAAAGTACGCTATATTCTGTGTTGATACATACATATTTTCGATATATTCTTTTTTTACGCCCGGAATCCATCATATTGCCTCTTCGATAGTAGCAATGAAAATTTAACAAAAACGATACAAACATTTCTAGCAAAATAAAAATTTCTCTAAAAAGTTAAAAAAAAACATTAGCCTTAAAGAGAAGTACATATGTACTAGAGTTGCATTTATATTAAGATATTCCCTAAAACGTTGAATTGGCCACAGACATTCTGGCTGCCCATCATTATATTTTGTTCAGTTTTTTTTTATATACGTAATAACATCAACACTAAAGCCTCTTACAAACTAAGGAATGATATTTTTTTTTTCAGATTTCAAGTTTGATATATATTGCGAAATTGGAAAATAAATGGAATTGGAAAATGTCAAATATTAAATTGCTAAAAAGAAAAGAAGAACAAATCTAAGAAATGGAAATTGTTGGATCCATTTTGTTTGTCGATGAAACTTGGTTGAAAGTTTACACAAGGCAGCAAGGCATAAGTAATAATTTAAATATTTTTTTATGTTTTTCGTTTTAATAATTTATTTGTAGCTCTTTTTGGTTGTATTTAGCTTCTTGAGGATGACATAGGTCACATACACGACAGTATCTAGATATACAATTTATAATTACATTAATGGTAGTTTTCGCTTTTTGCTAATGCTTTTTGGGGATTTCTATGTTTTTAGTTGTTTTTTTTATTGGTTCTATAGTGAATTATTGATATTATGTTGTCTAAGGAATATCCTTCATGCGAATATTTATTGCTTTTGTTTTGTTTTGTAATGTATGCTACGAGTTTCAGTACAGCCGATAACACAAGCAGCTTTTATTTTATTTTTTCTCATAATTATCTTTTTCTTCTATTTCTGTAATACTTTTCTCATTTTTTTTAGTTTTAAATACTTTAAATTTTGTAAACAATTTCTGATTTTGTTTTTTTTTTTTTTTTGTAATATCAAAGGTAGGAGAGGATTGTTTCACTGAGAAAATTCTTTACTTATGTATGATTACAATATGCTATAAATATGAGATTGTAATTATGTGTGTTTCTCATGAGAATTTAATATTTTATTGTTTGTAATAATGCACGTGAAATACATGAATTTTTGAACATAAGCTGTTAATCGTCGAATTTAAAAATATATTAATTTTTATCGGAATTTACTAAGTTTGAGTCCGAATTATTCCATTTAGTGTCCTTGAAATAGGAAACAAATACCGGATATGCAATGCACTCGACGTCCTCTTTGATATGACACCTCGCATGCTCACGTTCGATCAAGGTTTGTAATTAGTGTCCTTTAATGTCCTTTTTCAGAGCTTTCCGATAATTTTTTTCTTAGCAAATTTAATGATAGAATCTTTAGCTATTATAAATTCGGAAAAGTGAGAAACGTAGTGACAACTTGAATTATTTTCGTAGTTATGGCTTTGGAAAGATACACGGGAAACACAATAATTTTACATTTCATCTCGATTTATTCCGTTGAGGGTCCTTGAAACAGGAAACAAACACCGGATATGTAATGTAATCGACGTCCCCTTTGATCTGATACCCCACATGCTGACCTCCGGTCAAGGATTAAAGAGTATCCTTTTTTGTCCTTTTTGGGACCTTTCCGATCAAAATTTTTTTTAGCAAAATGAGTTTTAGATCCTAGGGAGCTTGTTGATTCAAAAACCACAAAAAACTCAAACAAAAAAACACAAACTCTATTTTTTCTATTTGGAGGCCTGAAATGGGATATTTTGACTGCACTAGAGTGAGAAAAAAGAATTGAAGTACACAACACTCAACATAAGCCACGCAGAGGTCGTAAGCGGAGCCAGGATTTCAATAATTTTTTTTTTCAACATCATGATTTTCAGTTAAACCATCTCATCATGTTAATGATCAATGACACTCACACATGAGTTCCCAGTCTCGGATATCAAACGCCTGAAAATGTATAGGTAGATTATTTTAGTTTTCGATACTGCAGTCTCAGGACTAGAAAATGGGGGGGGCGCCCCTCCCTGCCCCTTGGCTACGCCAATGGCAGAGGTGCTCTTTGAATGAATAGCGCATGGGGTAAATCAAAAATATTGTACATTTTGCTGTGCTTTTCAATGCAGCTTGATCTATTGCAATAACAGATCAGTGTTTATTTCATTGCCACAATTTCGGTTTGAGAGCCTTATGGAAACTTTACATGAGCTTTCTTGGAATATGAGAGGATTGAAGTCCCAAGAGAGACTTGCACAAAATTAACTAGTAAAAATAAACGTATCACAATGGCCACCATAGCACATATGACTCCCATTGGTCAGCAATATTCATTTATTATTACAAACAAGCTATGAGAGCTCACTCCGCTCGCTTCAACACCTCCTTTCGCCAGAAGGCTTAACTTTCCATACATCTACAAAAGCTGCAAATGTGAAAGAGGTGAAGAGTATCTTCCATTTTCTTTGTAGTTTTTTTTTTTTTTTGCCTCACAGAAACTTTTGTCCCGGGACTAGGCTTCTCGGCATCACTTTACTTACTATCCGTACGTAAGTGACTAATCAATCAATCGAGTGTAAACTCTAGCAGATCGTAAAAAAAACTGAAAACAAAATATATTAATAAGGAAATTTATCACAATAACTTCTTTTAAAAATTAGTTTATTAGTACAATTAAAATTAACTAAGTCCTTCAAACTATTATAAAGAATAATTGACCTTGTAATTGGTTCATTAAGCCCATAGTTTACTCTATGATAAGGCTGAACAAGAAGGTTGTTCCGCCGTAAATTGTGAGGAATATTTCTGACTTGAAAGTTATTTAATATATCTTCACAAACAATATGAGAGCAAAACAGGTCTCTTATAAACATAGCGTTTAAAAATGTTCTTCTATAATCTAAGGCTTGTAAACCCAATAAGGAACAGCGAGTTTTATAATCTGGCTTGAAACGCCAGCCAATTTGATAAATGGCAAACCGTGTAAAATTGTGTTGAATTCTTTCTATACGCTCGATATGCACCTTATAGAACGGATTCCACACAATAGAACAATACTCCAGGTGCGAACGAACGAAAGCTGCATACAATATTTTTAAAGTAAAAGCATCATTAAATTCGCGCGCATTACGTTTAACAAATCCTAACATACTATTCGCTTTTGAAATAATGTAATCAATGTGTTGTCGAAATGAAAGCTCATGGTCGAAAATTACACCAAGATCTGATATTTCGGCAACCCTTTCAAGAACACTACCTGTTAAGGAGTACTCAAAGAAGACCGGAGTTTTCAATTTATATATGCTTAGCACTTTACATTTACTAACATTTAAATTTAAATTATTATCGCGGCACCAAAATTGCAGCTTTTCTAAATCGGATTGCAACTTAAGGCAATCATCAATGTTGCGTATTTTCATAGCGATTTTCATATCATCGGCATACTGCCATACACGCACGAATTTAAAATTTTGGATGATATCGTTTATGAAAACTAAAAAGAAAAGTGGTCCTAAATGGCTTCCTTGCGGAACCCCTGATGAACACTTTATAACAGAGCGAGATGTACAGCCATTTAACTTCACCAACTGAGTCCTATCCGTTAAATAGGATCTCACCCAGCTTAGAAAAATTGACTGTATTCCTAAATGTTCTAGTTTTTTAAGTAAAATATTATGATCTACTCTATCAAAAGCCTTCGAAAAATCGGTATATACCACATCAACCTGCATTCCCTGCTCAATACCATCAGCAACAAATTTAGTAAATGATACCAAATTTGTTGAAGTTGATTTTCCTTTCAGGAATCCATGTTGACATGGCGATATCAAACGGCTAATTAAAACATCTATTTTATTTTTAATAAGCATTTCAAACAACTTCGGTATTGCAGATATTGAAGTTGCTTGCCCAGACTTATCAGAGAGAAAAAGTTCGATTCTCTGGGCATACTTCTTTATCGAATTGGGAGTCCTGGAGGACGCGGTAAATTGCAACGTTATATTACATGCAGAGGCTAATATCAAAATCCCTGAAAAAGAGTATCACAATGCAACATATGCACGCGTACGCGTTAGCGCGTTCAAATGATAACCTTTTATTATCAAAATGAGTTTTCATTAGTGTAAGCTGACCAGACGTACAGCATTCTGCTGTACAGTACAACATTTTTACCTGTCGTACAGCATTGGGAAATGTACAGCAAAATGTACAGCATTCCCCATGTCACAAAATGAACCCTAATTCACTAAATAATAGGATCCTCGATGAAACTGGTGATCGTCATGTCTGCTTTTAACCCTTCTGTGTGCACCTACTACAATATGCATAATCTGTACCGAATAGGTCTTGCTGGACCTGGATTTCCTTTAAATTTTACGGTCCATCTATCCGCTTTCGGAAGCTACAGCTGCCCTAATCGAACTTCTGTGGTTCCTAATCGAAAATTGCCCATAGCTTGAAAATTATTGAGCGGAATTTCGAAATTCGGCAAAGTTGTAGGGCACAGCACTGCCCATATTTAGTGAATATTTCAAACGCTGTAGCTGCCAAGGTTCAGAAGTTACAACCGTCAAATGATGAGGTTTTAATTTATTTTCTATGACAAAACGATAGAAAAATCAGCCACTGTACTCCATCCGATTCGTTTATCAACCTCTATAGGAAAATGCATACTAAAGAAAGGACTACGCTTGGGTGTTAGATAAAGTTTTTTCCTACATTTTCTTAAAGTCAAAACGGCATTAAGAGCCCAGGGAACCGGCATGGCATCAACCATGGAATGCATACTCTCCTCCAAAAATATTGCAACCAGATTTAGATCAGATTTAGACGTCTGGCTTGTCCTTAGGTTTACTTTAATTCTGTGCCTGGCTCTTCGATCCGCTCAGACACTGTCTGTCGCTCATTAGAGAATTCTCTAACATTTTTTGCGACGCAGTGCTGTTGCGAAATAGGATAAGGCAAAGTGCAAGCGCAGCGAGCGGTGAGCCAATTCGTAAAATTTAGATTACTGGCTCGTCCATACATTTACTACATTGGATAAGGCGAGGTGCGATCGCAGCGATGAGTGAGCCAATTGTCTCGCCCTCTCTGTCTGTTGCGCATCAGAGAATTTGTCAATATTTTTGCGACGTAGACCTCGGACCTGGAAACTGGAAGTATGACTGAGGATTTGCTTGAAAACCGAGTTCCGCAAGTATATGTACAGCATTGGGCCTTCGGGAGTCTGGTCACCTTACATTAGTACAAATACCAATAAGCCGCAATTTATCTGAATTACACAGCATTTGATTCAGTAACAACTAAATATTCCCATTAAATTCAAACATTTTTTTGGATGAAATCGTGATTGTAACAGGTGATTCTCATACAAAACGGAATATCGATTTACCACCACTTCCTTAGAGATTTTCAACATTTTCTCGGTTTTTAAACCTTCTCTAGCGTAAGACGGATCAAACAAAAAAGAATACATAATCCAAATCGGTTCAGGGGCTTTCGAGTTTATGTGTGACCAAGAAATCATTTTTTATATACAGGGTGTCGCATTCATGGTGGAGGATATTTTAATGGTAGGTAGTGTGGCTCATTTGGGGGAAAATTAATATATAACGTGATCCCTCTATTTCACTGTTTCCCAACAGGTGGTCCGCGGACCGGGGGTGGGCCGTGAGAAACCCGTACGTGGTCCGCGGGAAGACTCTGGAGACTTCTTACAAAAAAGTTATATTTTCTTGTGATAAATTAAACTCGTATGCCAAACAGGTGCTCTCATTATCTTCTTCTTCTCAGTACCGTATAGCCCCATGTGGGGCCATGCTGCGTTAACTCAGCCGTTTATAGGCGATTTCGAGTCAACGTTACATTGCATATCATTTCGGAGTGTATAAAATGTTGCAAGCGCTATATATTTCCTATCCGCACATGTACGGAAATTTTTGGACCACGTCGAGATTTGATCTCCGGATCTCTAAACTATTAGCATCGTAGAAAGCGACTCAACCAAGTGAGCCACAGAGCGTGCTCTCATTATCATGTAACAGATTATCCAGTAAATACTTTGCTACTAGGTCTGTGATTATGGGAAGGTGACGGGTTGCTTAGGTTCGTTGCTTGTAGCCCAATTAATCAAAATTATCAACAAAATTCCAACCCGATTGAAAAAATTCAAAGAGGTTTTCGCGTTAAACATTGTCTTTGTCACAAATCCGAGTCTAAAGACCGGGCTATACCGATTACTGGATAATTTTCAATCAGAGTTAGCTCTTCCAGACCAGAAGTCATAAATTGCTGTGCGAGAAAAAATTCAGCTGATGTGGCAAGTGTTGACGCGAACAAAACAGTTTTCCCCCTTCTCTCAAGCTGACAATCATGGCCAATTATGCTTCCTAAAAAGATAAATTCAAGCCCAATGACAATCGGTTGCGTGGCGAGTTTGTAGACTACGTCTTCGAAGAGATGGAAGTCGAACCTAATTTCTCATATATACAATATCTAGACAAAAAAAATCGAGACCTTAGTTTGTTTTCAGGCTAATTGGTCCGCAGACGTGTCTGAGTTGGGAACCACTGCTCTATTTTTAACCGTTAAAATTGTATTTTTTTTTCCATAATGCCCGATTTGCCGAACTAAATCAAAACCTCAAGAACCAACCTTTAAAAAAATTTTGAAATCGGTTTTTCATCAAAAATTCAAATAATATACATAATCGTATACAATTTAAATATTTCTTTAAAGTTTGAACGTAACATTGTAACGGCTAAAAAATAGAGGGGTCCCGTTCTACATTAATTTTCCCTAAATAAGCCTCACTACCTACTATTAAAATATCCTTCACCATGAATGGGACACTCTGTATAGATAGAATAAGCAAAAAAAACTCAATCATATTTTTAGCATTTCTATGAAGAATGCAATATGGTTTTTATTGCAAATCTTCATTGTCTAGTCAGTTTTTTATGTATTTTTGTACACACATTACATATTACAACAACTTAAATTCCTCCTCTAAATAAAAAATATATTTCCACAATATTTTTAAAGTCTTTCGTTTTCTTCTCTCAATCTTATGCTTTAAACAAATAGATTATGCCTGCATTATCCTGGAAATAAGTTCCAGTAATAAAGCAAAGTAAAGGAAAAGTTGGTTGTGAAAGAGAGAGAAAGAGTAAGAGAAAAAAATGCAAAATAATGAGGTCAGAGTGTAAAGTTGCAATACATAAGATTGTTACATTCAGCGCTTTTTATAATTGTACTTTTTCTTCAAATTACACTTAATAGCTAAAATCTATATATAAAATTACCGTAGCTCATGTGATTGTTGGGTAAATATAAATTACTCAGTAAAAACAGCCGTACCCACACAAATTCAAAACTATTTAAAAAGAGAAAAATAATCTGAAAAAAAAGGAAAAAAGACAAACATTTTGTGTGTCGGCCGGACTCCGGTCACTCGCTCTTTTAGCACTAAAAGAGCTCTGCCTCAGGTTGCAATGGAAAAATAAATAAAACAAAGAATTTTATAAAAAACATAATTTACTTCACTTGATTCGTTCCTTCAAAAGACAAATTCAAATCAGTAGAATCTTACACAGATGCAAACTTAAAATAACGACAGCTAGAGAGATAAAGAGTACAAAATAAAGTATAATCGAAAAAATAATCAAAAAACCACAATCATAACACTTTAAAAAAAATTAGTCATCACATTGAACTGATCTCGATTACAAATGTGTATCTAAATGTATAGTAAATATATCATCATAAATGTAGAGCGCATCAGCCGTGCGCCGCGCCGAAGGACATATCCAACCCACTCGATCCGCGGCACCTTTCAAAATTATTCAAATACGCGACAACTGTTGCAATAAATTGCATGGCCAGATCGCCTCGATACGCTCCTTAACCAGCTGAAACGGGAATGAGATCCAATTAAGTACGGTTTGTGCAATATTTCCCATCGGTTCCGGATACTGGTGTGTCAATAGCGCCAATAGTGCCGTGAACGAACACAAACCGGCCGTGAAGAGTATGAAGAAGGGCAACTCCTTTTTCGGATAGACGGACACTTCATGAAACGACGGCAACAGTTCACGATCAGCACACTCTGTACATGTCGGATACGGATAGAACAAATGACCGCGCTCCAACGGATACGGCAACATACGAAACGTACCCTCCCACGTACAATGCAACAGATTCAATGCACCCTCGACATTTTTCCAATGAGCCAAATGGAAAAAGGCGTAAGCCAGCGCTTCCGAATCGCCACGCTTGAGGATATGTTCGGGCGGCAATATAAGCGGTTTTGTTTCAAGCAAATATTTCGGAACGTGCGGATTGAATTCGACCGCCCGGTGAATTGCCTCGACGGCACTCATCTCGGCCGGACTTAGGCCACGTTTTGATGCAATATCGGGCGAGAATTTATCCGCAACGGCACGTGCTTTGAGCAAGGCGGCCGTATAGCAAATTGTCGCCGATTTCGGAAGTGAGATGTCATCGTATTTGGCCAGCACCGCTTGACAGTCGGCATACGCTTGCATTTCCAGTAAGGTTTCAATGAGATTTTCGTGAATGTTTAGAACATTCATGATCGAGGGAATCTCTTTGGTGAGATCGCGAAACATTTTGGCCGCCTCTTTGAGTTTGCCCAATTTTCGGGCACACATGGCCAGACGACGTTTGATGTAGATGAGCACGTTGGTGTCTCGTCGATGAATGCCTTCGGCGATGGAACCTTGATGTTGAGTGCTTTGTGACTTGCGGTAGTTTGTTTCGGCCACTTTGAGGGCAGTTTTGAGGATCTTTTCGGCTTCGAGGATTGTTGTGGCCTCCTCTTCGGCCAGGAGAATGTAGGCAGGCGCACAATCGACGCTGATTTCAAGGGCGTTATGAGCCGCTTTTATTCGCACCACTGGATTTCGTTCGCGCCATGCTGTTTGCATAATTTCATATTCCGCTTTGCCGGCATCGCCTGTAAT
>CATIXY010000034.1:0-18928 GCA_949715475.1 Microchrysa polita
AAACTGTACACTTTTTAACCCTCTGTTAGAATTGCAACACATCCATCTGTTAAACCGCGGCAACAGATTAATTTCACTTAAAATTATACTTCAGCAAAACCTGCTAAAACTCTAATCCGTGATCCTGCAGAATTTTTAGTTTTTTTTAGTGGCTTACTGTTTGTATGCAATTTATGTACCTACATGCAATTTTAACAGCAAAATTGGCAGAGGATATAACAAACCAATTTGTACACTGCATTGTCCCAAAATTGTGAAAACAAATGATCCTGATCGGTTGATCATTCAGTAATGTGGGGTGTGTCTCGTCGGCCACTTGACAGACTTTTAAATCATAATCATCATTTATTAGGGAGCATAACTCGACACACTATACACAACTTCTGACAGCATCGCAAATGACTTCGTGAAAATGTAGCAAATCCCATAAATTTTTAAAGAAGTCTTATGACGAATCGGACCATTTGTTTTTTTATTTCACAACAAATACGAAACAAGAAATTGAACTGTGAAGGAGAACGGGGTGGCTTACATGGACAACAACATAACAATGTAATTCAGGGATCTATTACACTACGTCATATCATCATATTTCTATTATCATATCTTTAATAGTGCAGTCATATTAGCATTTCAAATAGAAAAAAATAGAGTAAGGCTAATTTTTGGCTAATTTTTGTTGTTTTTGAATCAGTGGGCTCCCAGGAATCTACAACTGATTTTGCTAAAAAAAATTTTGATCGGGAAGGTCCCAAAAAGGACAAAAAAGGATACTCTTTAATCCTTGACCGGAGGTCGGCATGCGGGGTATCATATCAAAGGGGCGTCGAGTACATTACATATCCGGTGTTTGTTTCCTGTTTCAAGGACCCTCAAAGGAATAAATCGAGCTTAAATGGAAAATTTTCGAAGTTCCCGTGTATCTTTCCAAAGCCATAACTACGAGAATAATTCAATTTGTCCCTACTTTTATCACTTTTCAGAATCTATAATAGCTGGAGATTCTACCATTAATTTGCTAAGGAAAAAGTTGATCGGAAAGCTCTGAAAAAGGACATAAAAGGACACTAATTGTACACCTTAGTCGAACGTGGGCATGTGGGGTGTCATATCAAAAGGAGGTCAAGTACATTCCATATCCGGCATTTGTTACTTGTTCCAAGGACCCTCAAAGGACAAAATTGGGCTCAACTTAATTTTTTTGTGTTTCCCGTATCTGTAGATATCTTTCTAAAGCCGTAATTTTCCATTTAAGCCCGACTTATTCCATTTAGTGCCCTTGAGACAGGAAACAAGCACCAGATATGCAATGCACTCGACGTCCTCTTTGATATGACACCCCACATGCCCACGTTCGATCAAGGTGTGAAATTAGTGTCCTTTTATGTCCTTTTTCAGAGCTTTCCGATAAACTTTTTTCTTAGCAAATTTAATGGTAGAATCTCCAGCTATTATAGATTCTGAAAAGTGATAAAAGTAGGGACAACTTGAATTATTCTCGTAGTTAAAGCTTTGGAAAGATACACGAGAAACTCGAAAATTTTCCATTTAAGCTCGATTTATTCCTTTGAGGGTCCTTGAAACAGCAAACAAACACCGGATATGTAATGTACTCGACGCCTTCTTTGATATGATACCCCGCATTCCGACCTCCGGTCAAGGGTTAAAAAGTATCCTTTTTTGTCCTTTTTGGGACCTTTCCGATCAAAATTTTTTTTAGCAAAATCAGTTGTAGATTCCTGCGAGCCCACTGATTCAAAAACAACAAAAATTAGCCTTACTCTATTTTTTACTATTTGGAGGCCTGAATTGGGATATTTTGACTGCACTATAAGGAGGTTTTCACACTTGTACTTAATCTGGCCTGATTACGTAATCTGCGGTGTGGTGAATTTAAAAATGTATATGGAATTTGACAGCTCAAATTAAGTAATTTGCACAGATTACGTAATCTGGTCGTAAGTGTGAAATCTCCTCAGCCTTCTCGATTTCATTTGGTGCACGTATAACAATTTAAAACGAATGAATCGAAGAATGTCCCAAGTAGGCATGGGTGTATTTCCATACATATATTTGACGTTCTTTAAACAGTTGGAATTAGAGAGTTTTAGCATGTCGTTGAAAATATACCGACATAGTTTGACATTTCTTTAAAAAAAATGATCTTGCCTTACACCCTAGACAGACGATTGTATAGTTAAACATACTTGAGTTAATGATATTTGAGCTCAAGTATGTTAACTTTGTCTAGTGACACACGGGGAAAAATTAAATTACATACGAACTGTCAAAGTAAAATAATTTATTAACTAGGGTCCGGATTTTCGTGCAACTTGTACTTTTTTTTCAATTTTGTTGGAACATATAAAATAATAAGCTGAATGTGTGCATTTTAATATGGATCCAAAGAAAATGACGTGTATGCATTCGGCAATCTCTATTTGAATAGATAATTATATTTAATGACAGGTTTTTTTATTCTGGTTCGATTGAGCAAAAAAATACGATAAGCTAATATTTTTTATTGGTTTTTCTTTTTATTACAGGAACTAATGTTTATGTATGTACATATATATTATACAATAACTGGCGGAGTTACAACTACCGAGTTTTATTTTCATCAAAACACAACATTTTCCATTGTACCAAATACATCAGCTTTTTTATTGAGACTGATAAAACTTTCCAATTTGCGTTCTTTAGTCCTAATCACTTCCACTTTTCGTCATTTTTGCCCTTTTTCGACCGTTAATGCTGCACGAAAATTCTGCTCCTTAATATTAAAATCGTATAGATGTCACCATCACGTCACCGCTATAGCTTTTCAATGTTCTGAAATGAATTGTGGTTGATCAGAAATGCTTTAGATAAATTAAATATTATTTTGTTACCTTTTTTACAATGAATTTCACTTTCGTTTACTAAATATTATTATTATTATTTATTTTTCACCAAAAATACATTCTATAATTATAAAAATTAGTTTCGAATGTCAAAATTATGAAAAAAAAAATTCCCAAACAAATAGTAATATTATAAATTGCCAGGCGAAGAACGGAATAAGTATTAATTATATATATATAAAAAAAATGTAAAAATAAATAGCAAAAATTAACAAATAACATAAGAAATAATAATTTAAATAAATAGGTATAATTAAAAAAGAGATATAGAAGGGGGAAAGAAGAGAAGAAGCAAAGGAAAGATAAGCGTGCAGACGAGAATGAAACATAGATTAAAATAAATAAACAAGATTATTCTGCATAAATTAATCTTAAATAGAGCTAACACATATTACAAAACACTAAACCATCATATTGTTTAATATTGAATGAACTCCAGTATAGTCAAAGTTCATAAGCTCTGGCTTTTACCTCTTTGATAAACTTTGGGAGAACACGAATTTTTCTAATTGAGAGAGGTAGATTATTAAACAGCCTAGGAGCCGAACATAAGAAAAATTTTGAAAAACTAACTCTTGTACATCGGGGGATGTTTACTAAGAATGCATCATTTAGTCGTAGGTTATAGAGATACGAGTTTCGAGTATTAAGGTAGCCGCAACGAATGAAAAATAGCTTTAAAATTTTAAAGCAGTATAAATGGATTACTGGAAGAATATAGCTACTATGCAGTCTATTTTTCTTGCAAATAATTCTTATAGCATGCTTTTGAGCTAACAACACAGGATTCAATCTAGTTTTATAAGTACCACCCCAACATGCTAAGCCATAATCAATCTTGGAATGGAAAAGACTAAAATAAATCATTTTCAATACATAGAGTGAACAATAAGGGCGCAGTTGATACATTTGCCTGATCGCAAAGGACAGATAATCATTTACGTTCGAAATATGATTAGCCCAGTTCAGCTTATTGTCCAGAGTTACTCCCAGATATTTAAAACTAGGAACGACCTCAATTGAGAAGCATTTATCAGAACAAAAGCCATCGAAATAAAAAGTGGTAGAGTGGTTACGCAAGCTAGGAGAATGGTCATTATCATTAGGCAACAGAAAACGTTTGGAATTGAGATGATGATACTTAAAAGTGTCAGATTCATAGCTATGGTCCCTCATATTAAAAAACATTATTTTCGTTTTTACACTGATGGAGAGCTTGTGAGAAGAGAACCAGTGATCCTAAGTGTTTCCAAATCATGATTTATGTTGCAGGTAAAATGTAGCATTGATTTTTCACTGAAAGAGCAGGCTAAATCGTCAGCAAATGCAGTAAGCTTACTTTTGAAATTTTGAACAAACAGTGAGTTAATAAAGGTTAGAAATAAAAGTGGCCCTAATACGGATCCCTGTGGAACTCCTAAATATTTGATATGAACTGACAGGACACAACAGCTGTTCCTTCCAGTTTTCCAATATTTTCAATGAAACCGAGACCGGACTACCCGACGAGTAAACATCATTAATTGTTAATGACGTTCAGTTAATGATGTTTAACTCATTGCCGGACACAACGCCAAAATTTGACACGATTTGTATGGTCAAATGCTCAAAATTGGACGTCTATAGACGTTGTGTCCGGGAAAGTGTTAAATTAAGTTTTTCGAATATCATCAAGCGAATTAGGACAAGACAGACGAATAAGTTAAACATAATCAAGAGTTAATTATGTTTATCGTGCGTCGTCTGTCTAGGGCAGACATGTCAAACTCGCGGCCCGCGGGCCGCATGCGGCCCACTTCGCAGTTTTGTGCGGCCCGCGGCCAGGTCGATGAAACTGAATGTGTATCGGCAAAAATGCATCAAAATTAAAAAATGTGAAATTGTGAACTCAAGTCTAGTAAATTTACTTAAATACGTCAAGAAGTATGTGGCTTATGCAAGCTAACTACACAGAGAAAAAAAATTAGAATGGTTATCTAAAGAAATAGTCGAATTCATCTAAAGTTCGCGTTGATTTTCAGCTTATGATTCTATGTAGTTGAAACAGTTACGAAGATATGGATAATTTTTCTATTCGTCATTAATTGAAACATCTACTATATTTGCAAATTCAATTAATTCATTTGTAAAGACAGCTATTCATTATCTATAAATTGTTAAATGTTGGATAGCTAAACTGTGTTGAAGAAAAAAGAACGATTGTAGTTAAATTTTATATTTGAATAGTACAATCAACAACTTTTGTGGAAGAATTGACTAAACTTTTTCTTCTAATCTTGCGTGGTTAAATGAACGAATTTAATAGTATTTTCAGCTACGAAGATTAGAGAAATCAGCTATTTCTTTGGTAAAACTATCTAAATTTAAGTCAACTACTTCACTTTAGATAAAAAGTCTAAACCATTTTTTTCAGTGTATGTAGGTATTTTAGAAATTTTCCTCTATGTTTTATAAACCAATTTGCTGACAGTTATTTGAGGTATATGTATTTGTTTAAGGCGGCTTTTTTTTAGCAGGAAAATATTAAGTTCCTTTGTAAATTGTTTTGTCCTGAAATTCGGTTCAGAACAAAGTTGTTGGCTTTACCGAAGCCTATAGTTATCTGTCACGATTGCATTAAATGTTTAGTTCAGAACATGTGTTAGCATTTTTCAATTATTCGCGCCACCAAAAATTTTTACATAATTGCTTTGTCGCTTGGGTAGCAGGGTCCTGATTTTTACTCAGCCTAGCGACCAAGGGTGTCGTTTCCAAAGAGAAAAACAAACAATCACCTAATTATAAGAGCATAAAAGTGAAAGTATTTTGCCTTGTTGCCGTTGCCGTGGCTACTACATACTGGATGGTGGATGTCATTACAAAATATTCTTGAGGGACTTTCGACCTATGTTTCTCTGAAAATTGCGGGAGATGCCTTGCTTAGAAGGGCTCTTCACCACTCAATTTAATGAATTTGATCTGAGCGATAGAAAAGTAAGTGCTGACCAGAGATGCGCTCCCACTCTCTACATCACTGGTAAACAGTAGCCGAAGCGGTAAAACATTCGCCCATTTATTTTGAAGGTACTATTACGAAGGCCTAAAAATCTTTACCACTGGAAAAAGTGCATCAACCCGAAAGGGCATAATGCTGAAACAAGTAAAATCCAAAAATTAAAACTCTGGCCACTACTGAATAGGCATATACATATGTTTTTCTTATCAGTGGTCCGCAGCAATTCATTTCCAGGCTAAGTCAAATTCATTGTCAAATTTTAATAGAAATATTTTATGATTAAAATTGGAATAAAAAATATATTTCTTAATTTTTATCCAGCGGCCCGCTTAAACCTGACGACAGTGATATTTGGCCCGGGTCATGTTTTGAGTTTGACACCCCTGGTCTAGGGTGTTACGTACATATACGAAACAATATATCACAATTTTGCATGTCCCAAGTAGGCATGGGTGTAATAATTAAGACAAATAATTTCGACTGTTTATTGAACGTCAAAATACGGAAATACACCCACGCTTAGGACATGCAAAATTGGGAAACATTTTGTTTTGTATATGTACGTACATAAGGCAATAGATTTTTTCTATAGAAATGTCAAACTATATGTCGGTATATTTTCAACGACATGCTAAACTCTCTATTATATTTGTTGTGATTATACATCCATACTACGACATGCTAAAGCTCTCTATTGATGGGAATAGCTGTTTAGCGCCCCTTTCGGTCAGATCTTCTTCCACACCATCTACCTCCAGTATATGACGCAACTAGGTATTTATCAAAATTTCAGCTCGCTAGCAGTTTTCTGTCGAAAGTTATGGTTGATATAAAGTACTATGTCATTTGTATGGGAGGTAGGGAATCCCTTGGTCCAATTTGGCCCATTTTGCATTACCGTCACTCGAGAGTGAAATTTATTCCGCTACGATTTTCTCAATGAAAATGTATACTTACTGTCGTGGAATATGTCACAAACGCTGGGGAATTGCATAAGCTACAATCCGAGACCGGTTCCATAATTCTTCTCGGCCATTTTATGTACATACATATTATTTTTCGATTCCTCAATAGATATTTTCCACGATGAAATGACCGCATCGGCATTAGCCCCACCATCCGCTGTATGTCAAAGTAAGTAAAGTTCTCAACTTTTTCTATCGGTTGTCCAGAGATAGAAATTGTACTTTGCCCTTCTGATGTCATGCTCAGGAATTTAGTCTTAGCCGCATTAATTTTTAAAGCAGCACTGCGACTTTCACGATGCAAAGCATCCGTCAATTGAGTCAGATGATCGGGTGTGTTTGAGAGAAGGCAAATGTTTTCGGCGTAGTCCAAGTGGACGGAAGGTAATCAAATAATTTCCACCTGATACCCTTACTTTTATGGTCGCCTAGAGAATCGCACATTATGGTAACAACAACAAGGAACAGCATTGGTCGTAAAATACAGCCTTGTCTGACTCCTTTTCCATTCTTGGGGGAGAGTCTCGGTCGTCGAACACTCTTGGATCAGGCGAAGGAGAATATCTGCTGTAGCGTTGATATCCGCTTTCAGAAGTTCCATGCCTGCCTTCGGGGCTTTACTTGCTTCCAATGATTGAAGGGCCTTAGCTAGTTCCAGTTTGGATGGTACATCGGTATAAATTTTGTACCTCCATGAAATGCTCTCTCCAACGAGTCAGTTGTTGTTCGTCTGTGACTAGCAGAGACCCGCCTTTATCTTTTACAGGATGCTCATGCGTAAAAAAAATGCCAGCAGTGGCTTTATGATCTTGTAAAGGGTCTCACTTTCACCACTCACCACGGTAAGCCGCATCTTCTGCCTCCACCGCTAACGCATTGGTGTTGTTGCGTTTATCACGTCTTACGCTCCTCTGCACTATTTTTTGAAGAGAACTGTACTCGGTCATCAGTTGTTGTCGATGTTACTATAATTTCTGTTTGTGTCAAAAGTGCCAAAAAAAAGTTTGTCAGCTATCACGGCATTAAGGCTGTCGGTTTCCGTGACACCTAGAACTAATTTATTGTAAAAACCGTACCTAGAGTATCCCAAAGAAAATATGTGGTCATCATTTGAAAGATGTATTTATTTGATTTCTTTCATATGTTCAAACACATCAATTAATACTCATAGACATTATGATGTAATTATTGAAATTACTCTATGCAAATTGTCATAATTGTGTAATTATATACTACTCGCCAAAGTCTTTTGATGTTACGACGTACGAGTCCCTATTACTAGACTCAAGTGGCAGACTCAATTATACGCACATTTATGAGTAGAGTACTATACTAGCAGACTATTTGACGTCTTCACTGTTTATGTTTATAAACAAAACGAGAAAAGTTTGTAAACGTTTATTAATTTATTAAATTAACTTCAAGGTGACATTTTATTATAAACAATATTTCGAAGACAGCAGAACAGAGTTTGTTCTTATGAGATTTACTTGACTTTGGTACTTAAAGTCGATGATTAAATATATGATTCACACCACACTTTCAAGGTGTGTCCGCACTTGTTAGTGGGTATCTTTTGGTAAAGTGCAAATATTGAAAAAAGAAGATATGATTTGTGGCGTAGGTTTGCAATAAATATTTTAGAATGATATCATCAAGTTGTATGATTCCTGTTTTGGACAAATAGAAACATTATATACACCTTCTTGAATTGAATTATTTTCAGTATCTACATATTTCGTTTGTTTAATTGAATTTTATTTTTTGTTGAAACTGATATCGAACTTACTTGTACGTGTATTGTAATTGTGCATGCAATATTTTTCACAAACACACGATAGTGAAAATTTTCATATTGAACATGTACATACATTCATTACCTATAAATTGATATCAGGGTAGTGTAATGTTTTGGGTGATTTTAAGACATTTAGGACATTATACAGGTTGGCTAGTCGTCTAGTCATCTAGTATCACTATTCATTAATTTAATCAATTACCAAAACTCCCACTTTCCCGATAACTAATATTTAAATAAATTGTGGAGCCTTTTCATGTCTTTTTGTATATTATTACACCTAAGTAACCACCGATATATTGCCTTACCTTGAATATAACGAGACCTGAGATCTAATCCTGCGAATAGCACGATGAGTGTATTGTATACCCTCCCTATGTACACACCTAGAAGGCACGGAAAACGCGAAATATTCAATTTGAATTTTGTAAGAGAACTAGGGGTATATGGGTCACATCTGGTCTACTTTAAATATTTTATAAGCACATTCAGCAACTACTATTTGACACAAATTTTAAGGTTTTCGAGAGATTATCAAAAGATATGGATAAATATAGCATTGTAGGGGAGGTACGGGTAATCATACCTAGTCCACTTTCCATCAACTAAAAGTATATGGCACAATTAGGCATTGATAAAAATTTCTTTTTGCTCTGTCAAAATTTATGGTCAAATTATACTATCATGGAGGGGTCAATCTAATCCAATGGAAGGTAGGGGAACCCTAGGTCCGTTGGCCCATTTTCAAGATCATCCAATATTTTATCAGCACAGATGCTTGTGCCAGAATTTCATACCACTAATTTTCATAGCTCCCGAAATAGCTATCGTGCAAATGAACAGACAAACAAACAGACAGACCGATATGGCTTATTCGAATCCGGGAGCGATTCTGATCATTTCTATATATTTCCGGTGGCTCCTTTAAGGTTTTACATATAGGTCCCCTTCTTTTTTTTACTTTTCTTAAACGATCTACCATCTTGTCTTAACTGTCACTCTCTCTTTTACGCCGATGATAGCAAACTTTTGTTCAACTGTCTCATCTATTTCTGATTGTATAGCTTTGCAATCCGATTTAGATTGCTTTACGTCTTGGTGTATCTCAAATGAGTTGGATCTTAATGTTTCTAAATACTCCGTTATGGTGTATTCATTAAGATCTATGTACTCCTTTCTCTTTTCAGTACCAAATAAACTCTATTCCTCTCCAATGTGTTTCTACGATTACTGATCTAGGGGTTATTTTTGATTCTAAATTACGTTTTATTGATCACTACTCGTCGATTATTAGCAAATCGTCGAAACTAGCTGGGTTCGTTTTACGATGCTCCTCTAGTTTTCAATCTATTAATACTTGTGTAAATTTATTTGTGACGCTAGTACGCAGTATATTAGAATTCGCCTCGGTAGTTTGGTCTCCATATTCTTCTGTTACACGTGATGCTTTAGAAAAAGTTCAGAGAAAGTTCTCTAGAACCTTGATATTCAAATATAACTTTGCTTATTAGCCTTATCAAGATCGACTAAATTTCCTAAACCTACCATCACTAAACAAAGAAGAGACTGTCTTGACCAGTGTTTCCTATACAGGTTATGCAAGGGTCTTACTAATTCATCTCTGATAGAAGATATAAAATATCGGTTGCCGTCTTACAACACTCGATCCGTTTCCATTTTTAACCCTCCACAATCTTCACTTTCTATTTATAAAAATTCTCCGTTACTTAGAGCTATGAGAAACTATGACCGATTGTAGATTGGCTAGTTACCTTCTTCCTATTACTCTTTTAAAAAAATCGTACTATCTTATGGGCTATATGGTATAATCAGTGGCGTAACGTACGGTGTTCCACGTTCGCATTGGAAGACGAGCCCCCAAGATCGCGAGCCATGTTTGTTTCAAATAAAAATTGTCATTAGTGAAGCGCGCCAAAGCGTGGTTAACTCGGAGGAACAGAAGTACTGATCTAATACCGCCGATTTATGCCATAATTTAAAGTTAAAAGTTATGCTTTAAGTTAAAATAATTGGCACGAACACGTTCCAAATTGACAAATTTGTTGACCAATTTGAAATTACAAAATAACGAAATTTCGTTTGGAATTGGCGAATTTCCATTAGAAATAGAAGAAATTCCAACTCACATTTACGAATTCCTAAATCATGTTGACGTACAGTGTTGCCAACTGTAAATCTAGAAAACTGGCTATATCCGGTGTGAATTTAACTCCGAAAATTGTCGAATAGGGTCCCTCCGTTTGGATAAAATATTGTTTTATCCAAATGGATGAACACAAAAGTGTACTTCCAATTACACCAAAGGGAGTAATACTCAATAGTTTTGGGATAAAAATAAAACACAAGTTTCACAGAACATTTAACTCATAAATGAGTTTTGTATAACTAGCATTGACCTCTCTATAGGTGTTGGCAACATTTCATTTACCTCTTTACGCTCTAAAAATGCATAATAAATTACCTGCCTACAGTGGGATTCGATCCAGCGACCCTATGATTTGAAGACTTACGCCCTACCTACTACACCACACAGACTATACGGGATGACGTTCGTAATTTGCACCATATATTACGTGCGGAATTAACTCTATTTTAAGTAAATTTTAACACCATATTAACAAAAACTGATATAATTTCGAATAAAAGTTATTATTTATCCAAATGAATTTTATTTTGAGTGTTTTATCCTAATGGATAAAAGGAAAATGTTATACTCGGGACGGAGTGAAATAAATGTATTTAACTCCATAGGTATAAAAAAATTAAACCTTTTTGGATAAATTTTTGTTCACACCGATTTTTTGCTGTGTAGGCAGATTTCTTAGTTTACATGCTCCAATCGCAGGCATTACAGACAAAATTTACTTTGTTCGGAGTTAGAAAGCTCAACTTGTCAAAATTGTTGTATACAGGTACAATTTCTCGGTCAAATCCATAACCACATTAGGTTCGAAATTGTGGAACATAAAATTCGGAAAAGGAACGTCCAATGCGTAAATATGGGCAAGGACAACCACATTTATGTATGGATATCTTACCATTTGATGGACCCAAGGCCACAGGCAGACCGAAGAACACCTGGATATGTCAAATGAAAAAGCAACAATGCGTTGCATTGGTCTCGGCGATGAGACGATCCAAGATAGAGCTGCCTGTAGAAATATGTTGAGATATTACCGCCAAAACGGGCGATGTGCCTACACCGCAGTTCGAGCAACGCGAAACCATGGAGCGGTATAAAGAACGAGGCAAGGAAGAAGAATCTTACCATCATCGCACCTGAACAATCTTATATTTTGACTAAAAGATAACCATTTTAGTCCCAAGACACATATCCAAATCATCATGATGATGAAAGTTCGAAATTGGAGTGGCATATACTCATATGCTTTCGTCATTAGATTTCGTCATTTACTTTTGACGTTTGTGTAAATGGTCAAAATGTCCCTCACAATTGCGATATTTTGATGAATATTCAATTCAATATTTTGAGGGCACACTTTTCTTCAAGAATTTGGATTGAAATGTGTAAAGATTGATAACAAATTTAATATTTTTGTAAACATTCTTATTCTTAAATTTTACAACAGATGGCGTCCCCAGTCATTATTGTGTGGCGGTAACAGAATTGACACCAGAGGCGTTGCCATCACTACGTCGGACTTCGTTTCGTAGAACTGCTCGTCGTCTGGCATATTCGGGGTCACCAATGTAGAGATCACTAAGCTCTACTCTTATAAAGGCCAGGAAAAGACAAAATGCCCGACGTAAAACGTTATAATAATACTTTTATTGTCTCACTGTATCAATGGCTGAACAATTAACAAAGTGCGTGTTACTTGGTTGGTTGTCGGTGAGTGAGAGAGAGAGTGTCATCGTTGCTGTCATCGAATTCCATCATCCTTCGCGATGGCAACGCCTCTGGTGTCAATTCTGTTACCGCCACAATTGGGCAAATGATGGTCGAAATGCGTAATTTAGGACTCGTGCTAATGATGATCAACTTGGGTCATTCGAAAATATGTGTGTCAAGCTTGTTATTCATTTTCAAATTTGAGCCCTACCAATTTTATTTTATTTTCCATAGTTACGAAATTGATGTTCCATTGTTCCATGGTTGATGTTCCGCAATTACGAATTTGATGCTCCAAAGATACGAAATTGGTGTTCCAAAATTATGAGCTTGGCCGGGAAATGGTATAGATTTTTGATAAATTTGTTGCTACAAACCCAACAACTAAATATAATGCATCTAGGAAAATGTGTATAGTTTCTATGAATCCTCAGACGTTGTGCAAGTAGCTTGCCCCGTAAACTACAAAAATTAGATTTAAGTGAGTATATATTTCGGCGGCAACTTACCCCCTTCTTCAGCACTTAGCTTTTGTACTGAAGAAGGGAGTAAGTGGCCTCCGAAATGTATACACACTTAAATTTATTTTTTTGTAATTTATTGGGAAAGCTACTTGCACAACGTTAGTGTTGAACACTACAAAGTTCCGGCGATTTGTGAATCGCGCTAAAATGTTTTCACCCTTGTACTTAATCTGGTATGATTACGTTATCTGTGGTAAAGAAGTGACACTTTGAAAAATGTAAAAATGTTCAGGTACCACCCCCATGCTCCGAGAATTGCTCAACAAAGAATTTTATCTAAGAAACTCCATTTTGCAAATTATTCAGCATATTGGTGGTTAGTAAATTACATGCTTAGACTGCAAATTTTTCCCATGAGACATAAATCCAAGTTTTCCTCTAGGTGGACATAGTAGGTAAGGTACTTACCCTAATACACGATAATCAGTGTATGTAGAAATAATTTCACGGCGATTAATTATTTTGTTTGTGAATATTGAAAAACTGATTCTAGTTTCAAAGTAGAAACAAATCATAAAATTATTTTAGCCGGAAAAACGGCCGAAGAAAATTAATTCCGGCTAAAAATCCGGCCAGCCGGAATTATAAATTTCTTCCGGCTAAACAGTACGGTTTCAGGCTAAATTTGGCCGGAAAACGGCTAAATTGGCAACACTGTATGACGTATTTCCATTACAAATTAGCGAATTTTCATGTTGAAGAATTCCCATTACAAATGTTCATGTCAAATTAACGAAGTTCAAAATATTATGGACAGGTTTCCGTTAGAAATTGACGCATTAAGACCAATTTGAAATGGAAATCCGTCAATTTGATTTAGAAATCCAGCAGCATGATTTTGAAATTCGTTTTTCAAACTCTTCAATTTTAAATGGAAATCCGACAATTTGAAATTCGTCAAGACAATTTTTGATATCACCAATTTGTAATGGAAATTTGTCATTTATAATGGAAAGTTAAATGTAAATTCATAATATTGCAATTACCACTCGCCCATTTGTAATGAAAACTCGTGAAAATTATTTTTAAATTCATCAATTTGACATCGAATCTCGTCTACTCGTATTGGAAATTTGTCAATTAGATTTTGAAGAGAATTTTGGTTTTTTGGCCTTTGTGATATCAGGTTACTTCCGAATAATTTACATCGAAAAACAGACTATCGTAGGAGGAGGAGTATCTGCTGGATAAAGTTCAACAAAAATATTCTGTTGACAATTAAATCGAAATTTTGACTGTATAAAGTCGAGCACAAATAATTTGAAAAGCGTTACCTCACTGGGTATAATAATACAAATTTTATATATGTATTATATAAAATGTGTTGCTTTGGTTTTTGGGTGCTGAGCTCGAATCCGGAGCTTTCCACCAAAATTTCGTTGTGAAACAGGGTTCAAAATCACACGAAACGTCAAAAAACAAAAACTTATCAATTGTAACGATACCGCTTAACGCATTTCGATCCGCAATCATGTTTTCTCTAACATGTTCATGGAAAGGTTTTCGCAGAAATGTACGGTTTCGGAGTTATAAGCCAAAAAACGGAAAAACTCCGAAAGTTTTGTGGTTTCTTTTTCGCGGTTTTGGCCATGTTCGGCACAGCAATTTTGGTAGGAAGCTCCGAATTCGAGCTCAGCACTCCAGAGAACATAAAACACAAAAAATGCAAATGCAATCTCAAATCACGTAATGACTATACACTAATACGTCAATCACAAATAATATTTAGTAGTACACATATTTTCATTAAATGTATAGCATAATACTATGTATAATGCCTGTTATTCGCATTTAGCATAGTTACTCATTTCTATCGAATGGCTTACGTAACAAAAATCTACTTTTACGTTCTTGAAAGTTACCCTCTTGGCTAAACTTTGAATAATGATAATTTACGCAGCATAGAGTTGACTAGTTTTGCCTAAGTGAATTGACCTTATGCGGCGACAATATCTGTAGACTCAGGTACACAACACAGTACACACATTACTCGTAGCAATGCATCGTTTAATTGGTTAGACCAAGTTTTTGATCGAGTGGAATTTAGTCACATGGTGTCCTTGTTTAGCCGAACAAGTTCTTTATCATTTCAACATACACGGTTAGAAAAATTCGATGTCAATAAAAAATATCGGCAAGCGGTTATGTCACCATTTGACACCTTACTTACAGAATATACTTATACACATTGCAAGCAATGAAATGTCATCATTTGTAAAAATGGATTCTGACACCATACCAACTTAAATTAATGACAATATTCTCTTTTCTTTAATACAAACCGGTTAAGCTCTGAAAATAGAGAGTTTTAGCAAGTCGTATGGAATAAAACGACATAATTTGACATTCCATATAAAAATTCGGTTGCTTACCGTATACGAAACAAAATATTTTAATTTTGCATATCCTAAGTAGGCATAGGTGTAAAAAACGACAAATTATTTCGCCAATTTCGACTGTTTCCAGAGAATCAAATATACGGAAATACACCCATGCCTACTTGGGACATACAAAATTAAGATATTTCGTTTCGTATACGGTAAGCAAGCGAATTTTTATATGGAATGTCAAATTTATTTATTTATTTATTTAAAAAATAGTAAATAACATGAATGCTACAGACTATGTTTGAATTGCAGCACTAGCAACTAAGGCCTTAGGCTAACTTATCATTAACTTATACATATCTACATTATACTTATGTTATGTAATTTAGTTAGAAATTAGTTCAGATCAGTTCAAAAAAGCAAATGAAGATTCACATTTTAGGTTAAATTAAAGTAATGAAAACAAAATTCAATATTAGATTTTAATATTGGCCGTATTTAGAAGTTTAACACTTTCCCGGACACAACGTCTATAGACGTCCAATTTTGAGCATTTGACCATACAAATCGTGTCAAATTTTGGCGTTGTGTCCGGCAATGAGTTAATTATATTGGTAACATTTTGGACGTCGGAAGGCTCACTTAGTAGCGGAATAATATTTATCGGCAAGTTCAGGTTAGGTTTTAATTGGGTGATGTAGCGACATTCGTTTAGGATGTGAGCCACTGAGATAAGTGTTCCGTTATTGCAGAGGTGGCAGGTTGGTTTTGGCTTACGTTCCATTAAATGGCCGTGCGTTGCAAAAGTGTGACCCATACGAAGTCTGCTAAACTTAGTCATTAGGTGACGTTTCAGTGAGGTTGGGTAAACTACAGCGTTTCTCGAGGGATTTACACGACTGTAATGGTGGTTAAATTCGGACCATTTCAATTTTAGTTCCTCGTGCAACGCTTTTTTGACCAAATTGCGTAAGTCTGTCGGACTATATGGCAGTTGAATATAAGTTGGTGTTCGGTACACATTGCAGGCAATATGATCCGCAAATTCATTCCCTTGTATGCCTGTGTGAGCCGGTACCCACATCAGTTTCAACTTATTATTTTTTTCAATTAGTTTGTCGCGAATGGTGGAGACAATTGGGTCGTGGTTACATACATTGCGTATGGCTTCAACACAGCAGCGGCTGTCGGTGCAAATGATAAATTTTCCTGGATTTGAGAAGGTAAACTTTATGGCGTTATGTATAGCTGAAAGTTCGGCGGTAAAAATCGAGCTGTAATCGGGGAGCATCCCTGTTCCTATTATTTCTTTGAGTGAAGTTATTGCGAATGCTGTACCATTTGATGATTTGGAGCCGTCTGTGAAGATTAATTTCCAGCAAACAACAGTGAAAGATTCCGTTAATGCGTGAAATGCCTGTGTATACTGATTATTGTTGGTGCTTTGCTTTGGCCACGCCATTAAGGAATCAATGATGGATTTATCGGAAAGGTGCCACGCAGGATGGTTGGTTGTTTTTGTTTTCATTTGAGAAGCCGGAAGGTTGAGTTTTTTGGCTTGTTTAACAGTGCGAAAAAGACACGATTGCAACTTAGGTGTTCTTTTACGATTTGAGATAGATTTTACGTCATTTTTGATAATGGAATCATTCGCCGTTTGCAGTTTACAAATAAGATGACCCAACAGTTGCGAATATCTGTCTTCAATAGAAGTCATACCTGCTTCTGCTAAGATGCATTTGATTGGGGTTGACCTGAATGCACCAACGGCCATGCGAATGGATGCGTGGTAGATCGTTTTAACTTTCTGCAGCTGTGTTTTGGAAACCGTACCGTAGATTGCTAGTCCGTAGTCGATTCTTGATAAAATCACCGATTTGATAACGTTGACGAGGGTAGTTGGGTGAGCTTCCGACTTAAAATTACAAAAGTATTTAATTACATTAAGCCTAGGTATAACTGTTTCTATTAAGTTTTTGACATGAGCGTTCCAGTAATGTTTTTTGTTAAAAGTAAGGCCAAGTATTCTTAAATTATCAACATTGCTTAGAGTTACATTATGTATGCTAAAAGACGGATTGGCGCATTTTAATTTCCTACATATGTGGAGGTGTTTGCATTTGGTTATTGAAATTTCTGCTCCAGAAGTACGACACCAGTTTAAGATAAGTTGGAGTAGATTATCTAATTTTGACTGAAATGTAGCGACGTCAAACTTAGCGAAGATGAATAAGTCATCGGCGTATAAACAGAAACTAAAGAACTAAAGAATTTACAGTTATATATAATCTTGCATAATTCTTCGAAAGCGATTAAAAAAAGTGTGACTGAAAGTGGGGAGCCCTGGGGAATACCATTGAAGAAGGAGAAGATATTTGAGTGACAGTTGTTGACTCTTACTACAAATTTACGGTTTTTTAGAAAGTCTCTTATGAAGCAGTATATATTACGGCCCACTTTGCAGTCACTTAAGAAGTTTAATATCAAATGCACCCCTATCCTATCAAAAGCCTTACAGAAGTCAATACTAATGAGCGAGGCGTGGTTATGTTGTGAGAGGGTGTTGGAAATAAAGTGCTCAATGTGGAGGAGAGCGTCAATTGTACCTTTGCCTTGTGTGAACCCGACTTGATTTTTAGATAGTAGGTGGTTTTTCGCAAGAAACCAATTAAGGCGTTTAGCAATTATTTTCTCAAGTAGTTTAGAGGTACATGAAAGTAAGGATATTGGTCTGTATGCATCAATTATATTTGCTGGTTTATCTGGTTTCAGTAGAGGGAATACACATGCTGTTTTCCAGGATTGTGGGATTGTGGATTTGAGGAAAATGTTGTTGTACAGATCAAGCAAACGGTTTTTAAATATTTTGGTTGTATTTTTTAGGATTGGATATGAGATTCTGTCTAAGCCAGGGCTTTTGCCAGTGAGCTGGGAGAGACACGCATTCATTTCAAGTTCTGATATTGGTGATTCGATTTTTTTCGCTGAACCGGAAATTATCGCTGGGTTATACGGTTTACGCAAGGCTGAGTTTTTGGAGGTGACAAAAGAATGGGAGAAGTTGTTATCATTTGAATACTCCGACCATTTGTAACCGAATAGGTTGGCAATTGTAATGGGGTCAACAGAAATTACGTTGTCGTCTTCCAAACATTTAATATGGTATGGAGTGTATGTGTCATTCACTTTTTTAATGTTTTGCCAAATTTGAGTCGTGGTGTTATTTGGACTAATGGTATTAGAAAAGGCTTTGAAGGCTTCAGATTTGGATTCTTTACACTTACGCTTAAAACTACTATTGGCCTTTTTGTAAAGAAGTAACTTGGATAGAGGGGGGTCAGATTTGAATGCATTAAACGCTTTTTGTTTTATCGAGCGAAGACGGGAGAGCTCTTTATTCCACCACGGAGTACACTTTTTACTGACTCTGGGGCGAGTTTGTGGTATTGCACTGTTGGCACTGTCAAATTATGTCGTTTTATTCCATACGACTTGCTAAAACTCTCTAATATCTACAACATTCCATAATTTTGGAGATTCCA
>CATIXY010000035.1:0-29703 GCA_949715475.1 Microchrysa polita
TAGGGAGTTGTCAGTTTGGAGAAAAAAAATATTCTTCACTACTTTCTCACTCCGGGACTAATGACACCAAAAGTTGGTCTGGTATATACAGGGTGTCCCGCATTGGGTGATCAATACTGTAAGGGTTAATAGCGCGACCTTGTTTCAGCAAGAAAATTACCAACACAGTCGGATTTTTTTTTACCGTTACCTTGTTATCGCTCTTTTTGTGAAAGTCATCGAAAATCTTGTCATGCAAAATCATAATTTGCAGCCCCCCCTGATAACTTAATCCAAGATTTGATTTCAGTTTCAGAAACTACATAAAATTTCACAAAAACTGAAGTTTTTCCAGTTTCCAACATTATCGCCACTTTCAAAATACAGTAACTCAAACTTAATAGAAATTTTTAAAATAGATTTTTCATCGAAAATTCAAACAGTAATTTCATAACGGTGCTTTATACGTACAACTCTGCAAAGTTGACAAAAGTTGCTTCAACATGTTGGCTTTCCAACGGTATATCACTTTTCATATTTAAATTGCAGAATTTTAGAGAAACACGCATTGAACGGTAAAAATCAAGGTAATTATTTTCTTATCGCTTTATTCAAACTGAAATTTTATTCATTTATTTTTTATATTTTAGTATCGCAATTTTGAAAATTTGTTAAATAAAATTAAAATTATATATGTAATTTAAATTAAATAAAAATGGAAATAAAGTTTTAAAAACGAGAAAGAACCAATAAACTAAAAATATAAAAACTAATGATTAAATGGGTCTGTTTGCTGAATTGGAATAATGCTGCTGGAATTCGGCTCCTCCATTTTGTATGCAGACTCGACACCTTCGGCTCATGGAAGAAACGGTCCGAAGGATTTCAGGAGAGTTTTCCTTTATGTTGTCACATGCATCGTTAATTCGCTGCAGCAAGTGTTCCCGAGAGGGAATCGGCTTGGAATAGACAATGTTTTTTAAGTTACCCCATAAATAAAAATCCAGTGGAGTATAAGGTCGGGGCTTCTCGCAGGCCACGCAACTGCCCCCAAATCTGCCAATCCACTTTCCGGGAAATTCGTTTTCTAAACATTCTTTGATAGGTCTCGCATTTTGAGCGGGGCACCCGTCCATCTGCCACCAGATTTCATCACGCTGAGGCATCTGATTGATTATGGGCAATATTTCGATTTGTAACAATTCGAGAAAGCTTCTGGAATTTAGTCGAGTGGGAAGGATCAAAGGGCCAATAAGTTTATCACCCACAAGACCTACCCAAACATTGACACGAAACTCATATTGAAATCGAGATTGCCGAGATTCATGGGGATTGCTTTGAGCCCAGATGTGATTATTCCGGGTGTTGAAAACGCCACTACGTGTAAACGTGGCTTCATCCGTCCATACTATTTTTGTTTTAAAATCACGGTCTTCCCGGATTTTTTGAAGAAACCAATTGCAAAATGTTATCCTCCTCTGACAGTCGCTCGGTAGTAATTCCTGAACTTGCGTAAGGTGGTACGGATACCGGTTGTCCGACTGAAGAGTCCTTTGGATCGTCATCCGATGAATATCCAGCTGAAGTCCTGCTCTACTCGTTGCATTTGCCAAACAATGTACAATTTTCAAATATCTTACAGTTCTGGTCAAAATAATGTAGCGAGATTCTATCCCGAATTACAACAGCCTTTGTTTGTCTTTTTTTCGAGTAAAGGGACAATTTTTAGCGATTCCACTGAAGCCTTGATTTTTACCATTAAATGCGTGTTTCTATCTAAAATTCTGCAATGTAAATATAAAAAGTGATATACCGTTGGAAAGCCAACATGTTGAAGCAACTTTTATCAACTTTGCAGAGTTGTACGTATAAAGCACCGTTATGAAATTACTGTTTGAATTTTCGATGAAAAATCTATTTTAAAATTTCTATTAAGTTTGAGTAACTGTATCTTGAAAGTGACGATAATGTTGGCAACAGGAAAAACTTCAGTTTTTGTAAAATTGTATGTAGTTTCTGAAACTGAAATCAAATCTTGGATTAAGCCATCAGGAGGGCTGCAAATCATGATTTTGTATGACAAGTCAAGATTTTCGATGACTTTCACAAAAAGAGCGATAACAAGGTAACGGTAAAAAAAATTCCGATTGTATTGGTAATTTTCTTGCTGAAACAAGTTGCGCTATTACCCCTTACAGTATTGACCACCCAACGCGGGACCCCCTGTATACAAAATCCACCAGTAAAAACCTCGGTTAAACTCTACCTTTTCAATTATACACCCAACTAAGGTGAAGACCCAGACCCGAAAACCCAATGCTGCTGTACACACTTGCGGAATTCGGATTTCACCATGATGTACATCATAAAATTATCTCATATTTTTCTTCCTTTCATAATTGAAATCTTCGAATTGCGAATTAAGAATGAATAGTAGCGGATATTCACGGAAATAAGTGGTGAACCTAGGTAAGGCAAAGTTCTGTTTATACTAAACAGGGAGCCCTAAAGTTCTCAATTGTCTCCTCAGTGGCGTAGATAAGGGGGTGGGGCGATTAAGGGGATCACACATATTCTTTTATACTAAATTATAATGTATAAAACAATTTAGTTCTTTGCTATTTATTGGGTGCATTTCCTAACAATATTTACCAAAATGCCACCACAGGGGAATTTCGGAATTAACCCTTTTTACAGAATTTTCAATTGCACAATTTTTACTTTTTTTATAATTTTTTTCACTGGTGTTGATAATTATAACATGATTTCCAATAATAGACAAATAATAGACCTCCCGCCAAAAGACTTAAAGAAAATAGTGCCTGAGGATGCCGGCGATGGGCGAAACACGTTGAACTGAAAAAATAAAGAAGAAATAATCAAAATTCTAAGCTGGACTCGGATTCAAACAATTTTAACATCATATACAATTGTTGCTGCTTTGTCTAGAGCACAGAATCAGAAGTATACAGAACGTTCAGCTCCATACATCGAAGTGTCCTAAGTAAAATTTCGACCTGGACGCACGGTGCGTCCATAAGAGAAAATATTTAGATGCCTTAAGCGAAGAGAACGTTCCTTCTCAATGTAGATACACTTTTGCTTGTTACTCTTCTTTTCATGCGCTACTTCGATAGATATTGTGTGAACGAAAAAAACTTATGCGTGTACATGAATGTGAATGCGATAGAGATAGCGCGACGACGACGGCCGCGTAAAGATATTCGTAGTGTGTAATTAGCGATGGATAAGGATAGATTGGCGGGTGCGGGTGTATGAATTGGCGAGGACGTTGCGTGATGTGTTGATATATGGTGCGGCGATAGTGCCGCGGTGACGGAACATTGATGGGTGCATGAAATTAAATGTGTGAATTCCCATTCAGATACATACATATGACTTATATCTCCGGCACGACGCGCGGCGGCGAAGGATAGTTAAGATGCGTAAGTTATGTTTGCATCTGTAGTACATACTTGAATTGGGAAAAAATAATGAATGGACGGCAAATTTGTCCAAAAGATTCTGTTGTTCAGCTAGAAGTGCCGCAGTGGGATAGTAATGCGATATTTTAAAAACTGTAGGTTTTCTCAGCGTATTCAAGTGGTTGTTTAAAAAAAAACTTACGATCATTATATCATAAAAAAAACACTGAAAATTTAGGGACTGAAGAAATTATTTTTTTTTACATTTATGTGGTTTTAACTAAAAAACATATAACAGGAGGGACTCGATAGTTTGAACTAATTAAAACCAAGTGAGTTCAAATGATCGAGGGTTTCAAATTGGTGGGGGAGCTTTGTTAATGAAAGAACTTGCATACATAATTTGGTTTTATGTATTTATTTACATATTAGTATAAAAAAATAAAAAATAGGATTCAAATTGAAACAAAAATGAATAAATAATTAACATTTACTTAAAAGGTTTTACACATTTTCGAAAAAAGTTACGCAAAATTTATTTATTTATTTGTTTGAGATCCATGTTAGAAATGAAATGTTCGAAATTTATGACACTTTCTATGAATATTCATTTTAACACATAAACACTACGGGCTATTACAAATTTGAATAAAAAATTTAAGACACGGCTAAACAACGCAAATGTAGTAACGTGTAAACCGTTTCGTATGTTTAAACGAAATGTCATTCATATGATTACAGAATCATTACCTGTTCGGATAGTTCTAATTTATTGCTAATCAAGTGATTCCCCGAGTTATATGTTAGAAAAACACAAATAAAAGCTTGTTCAAATTATAGAGGGAGTTATTTCGTTGAAAAGTTTAAACTATAAGAGACGTAATGTTGCTAGATGAGCGTTCAAATTATTGGATGTTCAAATTATAGAAGGTTCAAACTAGCGAGTCTCTCCTGTATTTTCAATAACAAATATTTTGCTCTAATTAATTTTTTATAGGTATGTTATATACATATGTACATTTGCTTATATTCTACAAAAACTAATAAATTTATAGAAATATGTGGTATATATGTAATGGTTATCCACGGTTGTTCTTCGCAAAGCTGCATTCCTTTTTTGCAAATTACATATTTTGGTCGTTTTGCGATTGAGCCTCTTCTTTATGGATGAAACTTTTTTTTTGTAAAATAGTAAATTTTTCAAGTTTGTTTCGCAGTGATTGCAGACTGAGCCTGGAGATTCAGACCTTGGCCGTTTCCGTGGTGGTGATTTCAAAACGGTGAAATCAAAGTCGTCACAATCTGACTCCAAATTCGAATGAACCTCTTCGCCGGCTTGAAGACAGCGGTTCGGAATGGATCCCCGTTTTAAATACCTTTTCCCGATTAAGTCAGCCGAGAAATGCTTGTCGCAAATGTACAATTGCGAGGAATTTGCGACGAATTCTTCATCAAATTTACACTTTATTTCCCACTCCTTGAATAGCGGAGTATCGCATTCAGGGAATTTAAACATTCTTATATTTGGGTTTTCGCGTTTTGATCTCCGGCAATGAGGCAATGCACATCTGTTACCCCTTAATTTCTCCATATCTATGTTTGAACTGATTGAACAATTTGTTTAGTTTGTTTTTCATCAATCTTTTATTAATAGAATTTCCCGGTCAAGTCCATAACCTTCCTAAGCATATAGGTAAATGTCTCAGACAACCAAATATGAATGAATTAATATGAATATAAAAAATCATTTCCGGAACAAATGAAACCATCTTAACCAAATAAAGACATAGAATAAACATGCAAACAGAAAAATAACATTTTGTAATCAAGCACGGAAAATAAAATAGCTGATGCAATTTAAACTAATTTATTTATTTCGATTGCCGCGGAGGTCAAAGGAGGTTTAAAAAGTTTTTTAGTTGTTACATGAGAAATTTAATATTTTAAAGTACAAAATATTTGTAGTTTTTGTTTTTAATTACAGAATCAGCTCAATTTATTCTAAATATATGTACATTCTTTTATTGAACGGATATATTTCCTGACTGACGTGTAATACATACAGGGTGGCCCATTTAAAGTGAACTAGTGTAAACCATGCATAACTTTTTTATTTTTTAATATTTTTTTCTGAAATTTCGTAAGAATAAACTAGACACATGGAAGATATGTTTACAATACTTTTCAAGTAGATAGGCGCTGAGGAAGGGTTGATTTAGCTGGGTTTTATAAAGGAGTTTATTTTTGAACATTTTCATTCACAAAAAGTACTTATGCGGAGAGATAAAATGGAATATTGCTAACGATTCCTTAACTCAATGTTTAAAAGATAATGACTGTTTAATAATTACTATTATTAAGCAATTTATTTAGAAATTAGTCCGTAAAAATGCGTCAGGTAACGACACAATAATAATAAAAAATACCGGCGTACAGAGGGCTGCGCCCGCAATACGAGGGTTTTTTAGAATTTTGATTCATATTTTTTGTACATATATTTTATGAGCAATATATAAGAATTGTGCACAACATTAATGAAATGCTTCCTGTAAATCTATTTTTGGATTGGTCTAAATAAACGCGTTCCAGAATGAAAGGCTAGCGCTAGATTTACTATTTACCCAGTCTGTATAAAAGTACTCCAAGGCAAATCTACAGGATTTTTTCGATTTCAGATTTCTGATGGCCTTTGAGCAAAAACAAACTCGGGCAAACGTAAGGAAGGCTTGGCATTATATATGAACTGAATTATTAGCTGTAAATCTACTGTTACTGTTTTTTAAATCAAGAAAAAACAACTTATATGAAATGATTCCATTGTGTCCCCTGACATTAGAGCCCACGCAAGCTTTCCTATGAGTATTGAACAACTATACTTTTGCAGCTTTTCCGGGACACCCTGTTAACTTGGTCCTACTCACTTCAAAAATATTTGTGGCAAACACACCGTTCTATGCATTTCCACCAAATTTCATGTACATTGTTTCATCAAGTTAAAAGATATACATATATTGAAGAAATGCTTAAGAGGCTTCCCTTGTATTGTAAAAGGCCCTTACTAAATACTTACTTGGCTATATTTTCGGTTTGGATAAAGTTATTCGAATGAAAATTCGTAGACATATTTCCTGTGTAATTTTCTAAAAACCCTTAGCAGAATTTTCATATTTGGAAACCTAAGAGGGGCCTACACACGAACAAATTTGAATTTTACAAATTTACTGTTATTTACTTTTCCTTAGCAAAAGTCAACAGTCTTAATATTTAACGTATATAAGGCCATACTGACCAATCTTTGTGCAAAGTTTTATATCGATCCCTATAACGGTTTAGAAAAACGGAGCTCGAAAAGGAAGTTTAACTTTAAACGCCAATAACTTTTTTACCGTTACTTGAAACTAGAAAATTGTAACTGATATGAAATGTACTCGTCTAGATCTTTGATTTTAATACCCATACGTTAATCTCCGATAAAAACTAAAAAAGTCGACTTTTTTCAAACGTTCGGGACACCCTGTTATTTTCTTCCTACCAACTTCTAATGTATTTGTGCCAAAGACTGTAACCATTCTACACATTCATACCGAATTTCATGACAATCGGTTCAGCCGTTCGCGAGTTATTCAGTGAACAGACGGACGGACGGACGGACAAAATCGATTTTATAAGGGTTTTTTGAAAAAAATCTAAAAAACCCTAAAAATGCATGAATGAGTGAATCGTTACTTAAATTTGTCAAATTTTTATAAAATTACATTGATGAAATAAAATGGATAGGATCCAAATGCATTAGTATTGCAAGAAAACAACATGGAGAGATATACGGTTCAGCAACGAGTTCGAATAGTACCAATTTACACGGAAAATAATAATTAGATACACAGCGCAAATTTCGACGAACGATTTGCAAAATTTTTCGCTATTCTTAGGAACAAGGAACCGTTAATAGTCCTCGACGAGCCCGAAAACGAAGTTCGAGGACGGACGAAATCAATAAATGGGTGGAACCCAGCGTCGAATCAGATGCAACATCAACCCGAAGAAAGTCATTTCCGATTGGGGAAATCACGAACATTACAACGTATCTTATATGAATGCCACATGTTTTCTTACGCGACATAATTCACTTACAACTTCCTGATTACTAGAAGCGTATGCCACTGAGTTCCAGCGGCCACAATGGAGATTTTAATAGACGTTTTTGGCGAATGAGTCATTTCGAAAGGATCTGCAATTAACTAGCCGGCTAGATCTTCAGACTTAACTCCACTAGATTTTTTTCTGTGGGGATACCTTAAGGAGAGAGTCTACAATAATAAACCAGGGATAATTCAGGAATTCAAGCAAAATATTGTTGTGGAGATCTGAGGTTTGCAGCCATAAATATTGCGAAAGGTAATGGAAGATACCGTAAAATTATCCCCTCTTTGCGAAGTCGCCCGGGGCAGCCATTGGATGGATATATTTTTTGATATATAGTGTAAACATATCTCCCAAGTGTCTATTTTATTGTGTGGAAATATCACAAAAATCGGTTCAGAAATAAAAAGTTATTCATGGTTTACACTGGTTCACTTTAAATGGGCCACCCTGTACATAAATATTTTACTTTCTATTTTTAATCGTGGCTGTGTGAGAACTACGATTTTACACAATAAACTCTAACAGTAGTACTTGCAACACTATGTACACTCCAAGTTCATATGCAATGAAAATTATCAATTTAATTCAGAAAATTATTTTCTTGTTGTGGATATTTATTTATTTTATCCGGAAATGGTTTTTATTTATTATGTAAGTCAACTAGCTTTCCATCACGGAGAGTTATGAAACTGACCTGAAAATTACATTTTTTCCTTATAATAATTGACGTATTTACCATTGTGCATCATAATATTAATTAATATGTGCATTTCTTTTGCGATTGATTAGCGCCATAAGGCGCAAATTTCTGAGAAAATATTTACATTTATTGTATACTTTCTTATACGGATTGATCAAAATAATAATTTGAATTGGTATTAAATGTATAAGTATTCACATTTTATAATTGAAATATAAATAAATAAATAAAAATGTGAAACCCTTCCATGCAATATGCATGGAAGGGTTTCACATTTTTACCGACTTAATCTGGTCCGGTTGCGTGTTTGAGGCATTGGGAGTTTAAAATTGTATTTGATATTTCAGCTTAACTAAATTTGCAGATATTACTTAATTAAACGTAGCCTCCTACACGCTTTTAAATAGTTTATTTTATAGTCAGAAGCATCAAAACCCCCCTCTTCCTTTAACGGGCTTGGGACCGTCTTCGACGGAATTAGGGCAGGTGTAGCCCAACAGACAGACTATGATTTTGTAAAGATTTTGGAAAATTTTATTCTACATAATTAATTACCCTTGATTTTTCGGCTATGCTGTTCAAGAAGAGGGAGGCTAACGAAATATGAAATATGAAATCTCTACTCAATCTGTTTTCCACCCATCGCATCCACTAATCGCACTCATAAACAGAGTGTTTCACATAGTGGTAACCGATCTTGTTTTGGAAAAATTCACACAATAACTAATCTATTGTTTGTTCTGTAATAGCTATCTTAGTCTTTCTTCAACTTGTTGTAGACATCTTAAATAACGTATGGTCGAAGTTTGGTTTCGATCCGTTGTAAACTAAGGGAGATATGTATGCACATATGTATTTCTATTTCGTTACAAATTTTTATTCTGATTCCCATAGTCCATAGTCTAAACAATTTTGGTCGACATTTGTTCACAGTTCAGATTATTATTCCTGTATTATTACTGTTGTATGCTAATCTAGTTCATTGGAATTTATAAAAACCGGACAAATATTTCAAAATATGTAATGAAAAGTAAATAATGTTTCGTTTGGGAATTTCCTATTCCAGTCAGTAAATACGGCAATTATATAAGGAAAACTGCAAAGTTTGCTAAAAAGTTTCTCGGCTATCCAGTCTTTTCCTCCAAGGACGTTAGTACATACATATGTACTTTGTAAAGTGGCGTATGCGTAAATTATAAATTGAGAAGGATGTTTTTCAAACCACGCGGTAATTGAATAGAAGATAAAGCTCTTCATTTAATGGTTAATGCTCATTTTTCGCAACTGCAATCAAACCAGGAAACATATGTACATGCATACATATGTATGTATCATAATCAAAACTCTTTATATAGCCCGTGGTTGTTAAAAAGTATAAACGTTGAAAAATTGGAAAACTGGATAGACGTGAAAACATATCTCTTGTAGACACAACAATTTATTTATACATTATACTAACCTATGTAAATTTTTAAGACCAAAATCACCAAAAAATTTCTGAAAACCTGTTGAAAAAATCAATCACTTGTATACGCTGCTAAAGTCACATATGTGCCAATTGCAATTTCCATAAATTTGATTTTCATTTTTTGTAGATCTTTTTTTCTTACTTTATTTATTTTTGTAAAATCTAATGTAAAATATCGTATACAAATCATTCTATTATTGATCCCAATTCATTTTTAGCTGCAAACACAATATTGTAGCATCCTAACCCCTTCGTCGCCGCGCGCCGCGCCGTAGATATTGGTCATATGTATCTGAAATGTATGCATGCGAGTTCATGAGCCCGTCAATGTTCCGTCACCGCGGCACTATCGCCGCACCATATATCAACACATCACGCAACGTCCTCGCCAATTCATACACCCGCACCCGCCAATCTATCCTTATCCATCGCTAATTACACACTACGAATATCTTTACGCGGCCGTCGTCGTCGCGCTATCTCTATCGCATTCACATTCATGTACACGCATAAGTTTTTTTCGTTCACACAATATCTATCGAAGTAGCGCATGAAAAGAAGAGTAACAAGCAAAAGTGTATCTACATTGAGAAGGAACGTTCTCTTCGCTTAAGGCATCTAAATATTTTCTCTTATGGACGCACCGTGCGTCCAGGTCGAAATTTTACTTAGGACACTTCGATGTATGGAGCTGAACGTTCTGTATACTTCTGATTCTGTGGTCTAGAGTTTTGAAAATTCCTAGCGTATATTGGAGTACATGAGATTTGGATGTGCTGAAAAAAATATTATCCCTAACCTCCTTCATTTTCCGGAAAGCTACCTACGCCACTGGTTCTTCTTAACCCTAGTTTACCGCAGCCATTTTCTTACTAGTTTCATGTTATGGGGTGCAAATGCACCCCACAGTATGTATGCCCATATTTCAGCATTAACTGACTTCCAATTTTGTTTAATTTGATTCATTTTGATCGTGTTTTATGTTAGTTAAATAGAGAAAACAAAAGTGTGATAGTGAGTGCGAATTCAGAAATACGGGAGGCATACATGTTGAGTTTGGTTAGACGGCAGGCACTGATATTCATACTATAAATGACATGATAACCTCAAACAAGAGTGATGTTCATGAAATTTCCGTTTAGTATGCATTCCATTCACTGATTTCGCGGGTGTTATGCATCACTTCGGGTTCCTCATCATTTGACGATTTCAGCAGAACTTATTACTTCAGTTATAAAAGTGAAATCGCTTCACATAGATAAGAATAGCAGGCCGAGACTAATGGGCTCAGTGGAGTTTTGTTCACAAATTCCGAGATGCAGCTCTTTTTCGAAATCTTAGTTAGCAAACTCTTCTCCAATTAGTATCTCTGATCATTTGACTAAGCTTCTGTTGTTTATTTATGAAATTGATAGAAATAAGAAACGGTTTCAAATTGAAACGGGGTCTGAAACACAGCCACATTTGATGTCTCAAAGGTCATTCCGAAGAAACAATATTTCGTAATATTATTAACATTTTTAAAGTTTCATCTGGGATGATAATCTCAGATGAAAGTTTAGATATTATTATCCTTATTTTAAAATAAATATCAATTTAAAATCAAAATAAATAGTTCTGAACTCAAATAAATTATCTGGGGTGCAAATGCACCCCACGACAGAACCATTACCTTACTTCTACAAAAAAATCGTAAAAAATAAATTTATATAGCTACAATTGTACAAACATTAAAAACTAAAACAAAACTAAATTTGGTTAAGCTATTGAAAAATGTATAATGAAAACTTGAAAAATTTCGAAGTTATATTCAGTTAAACATGCGCTGGGGTGCATTTGCACCCCAAACAGTAAACTAGTCAGGCATGTGAAGCACAAACGTATGTTATAACACGAAAAGCTATAGCAAGAAAGAGTACTCGAAAAAAGATGATACACATAAAATGGACGATGGATTTAAAAAATCTCAGATTTCTACAGGGGCAGTCGTATTTTGTACGATCTGGATTTTCATGATGCCCGCGAAATACCTACTTTTTTAAAGTTTCGTTTATTGCAATCGATAAGCTGATACCCCATTGGCCGAGTTTCAATGTAGGTATGGAGTGGAGTCTGTGGAAAACCTGCAGAACAGTAAAAGAGTGGCTTATCCTGATTGCGATATTTCTGGAGGAGAGTATGCCTCTCTCCATGGTTACGTTAGTTACGTTAAGCAATGTCGGTCTGCTGAGCTCTTAACGCTATTTTAACGGATTCGAAGGTCAAATTGTTGAAAAAAAAACGTTATCTGAAAACGCTTGCAAAATCCTTCCTTTAGTATGCATTTTTTTTAAAGAGGCGATCGGATGGAGTACGCTGGCTGATTTTTCCAAAGTTTTGCTATACTTAGGGAAAATAAATTAAAATGGCATCTTTCGACGGCTGCAACCTTTGAATCTTGGAAGCTAAAGCCATGAAATGATCACAAAATATCGACAATGGGGCTCTACAAGTCTGCCAAATTTCAAAAGTCCGTTCAGGAATTTCCAAGTTAAGGACAATTTTCGATTAGAAAATACAAAAGTGTGATGTGAATAAGAATGCTGCACTGTACAGCAAAATTCGGTGCGTCTGGTCAGCTGGCACCAAACTCTTTAGATACAGTCAATCCTATCGCGAATTACGACTTGGCAGGACAAAATGTTCGAGTAAGGGAGAGTTCGACTAATGGAATCAAACTGTGAAACCATATGGAAAAATAACTTTGTTTCTAACAATTTGATAAATGCACCCAGGAGCCTTACTCTAAATCGAAGCCATTTTGTTCTTCCTCCTTCTCATCGACTTTTAATACCTATTCTTGAATTTATAAAAGCAAAAACATGAGTTGTTTCGCCCTAGTAGGGAAGTTAAATTATATGAAAATGTATCCAGCACATGAGAAGCTTCAACCAGGATGCAGGAAGCAGCCAGCAGCAGGTGAACCCAGCAGGAAAACAAAATGTGGAGAAATCCAGCAACAAAGTGCACCATCAGCAGGAAGCCGCCAAGGCAGCATTGAGATCCGCAGTTCTAGGACATTCGATATGCTGTGAGGCGATCATGGTGACAACGCAGCGAAGTTGCAAAGGACCGAGGAAAAGTTGAGCAGCAGTCAACCTTTCGAATTCAAGAGGGCGCAGCTTGAAGGCATCAACCGGCAATGAGACGCCATAAGAGCAAAGCAATTCCAGCTCATGGACGAAGAGTCTTCCGGTCGACTACACCATCGAACTGTTCATCGACTTGGAGTGACGGGTTTAGAGTGTTCAATTGCGGTTGATGGCAACGACGATGCCTGCCGCCTGTGCAGCGCGTACGAACATCAAATATCCTAGGATTGAGTTTCCCTAATTTTACGAGAACTATTTGACATAGCAGCAATTCCATCACATTTTTATACAATTTATGCATAACAACAACCTTGTGCCAACTCAAAAACTGTTGTTTCTTAAAGCCAACCTGAAAGGCGAAGCGTAAGGCCTGATACGATACCTACCGTTGTGCGAAGAAAACTACTTACCGGCTTGGAGCTAATAAGGGAGCACTACCAAAGCAAACGTCTGCTGGTCAACAAACTAATATCGCAAACAGCATATGAAATGACAACGCTCAGGGAGTGAAGGAACTTCACGACACAACGCAGGAATGCCTACGCGGACTGAAGGCATTAAAAATCAAGGTGGATCACTGGAATCCCATATTTCAACACACATGTTGTTCGAACAGTCTTTACAAGCACCACGTGACATCCCAACGATTGCCTATTTCTTACAATTCTTGGAACAATGTTTTTAATCAATAGAGGCTCGAAGCATATACGCAATCCCGAGCGGGCAACATATTTCAAATCTACATTAACTACACAACAGGAACCTGCTTCATATGCAAGGGGGACCATCAGATCAATCAGTGCCCACAATTTACGAAAATGGGCAGATTTGTTGCAACTGTCTAAAAACTTGACATGGCCTGAAAAAATGCAATTCAAGAGGTTGCTTCAAATGCAACAAAAGACACAATACAATACTGCACCAAGAAAAGGACACAAAATCAGCAGAGTCAAGTGCCACAGAAAATTCTTATGTATATCTTGCGACCGCTCTCATCGCCCTTCAGTTAGCAGCCACCAGAAGACTTCTTAATTTAACATCATTGGATAATGGGACTGTCATAGAAACCACACTTCTAAAAATGGGTTCTTCTAACAAAACAACTTTTTTATTTTTTGACAAGCTCTCACAAAACCTCTTAAGAATCCGTCCCCATAGAGGTTACAAAACTTACGAAAGAACGGACCGAATCGGACATTGGTGTCTCGGGGCTGCCATAGAAACGACCAAAAAAACATGTTCATCGGAGGAAAACTTTTATTGATGAACCTATTTTCAGAAATCCACACATGTGTTCTTGGTTTCGAAGTCTTCCAAATAAGAGAATGGGCGAAGTCGAATCATGAAACCATGGGGCTGCCCTAGAAACCCCACCCTAGAAATCAAGTTACAAAATTGGTTAATGGCTAATTTTCACTGAAACTCACTTGCATTCTTATCGAAATCAGAACACAGATGCGAAAAAAAAGTTGACTAGCGAAAATTAAGAAACTACATTCGTATTTCCAAATTCCCAAATCCAGAAATTTTCCAAAAAAATTTCCTAGTGGATCCTATTTGCCAAAATGAAAAACATGTGAAGACATGGCTGTTTTGTTTTTTTGTTGTTTGCTTTTCTTATTTCATGCGGTATTTTCACTATTTTAGCCCAACCGCAAAAGAAAGTTAAAAACTTAAGTAGGAACGGACGTAATTTGTGACTTGTGCATAGAAACTTTTAGTTGTTCTGACACGAAATCCATCCAAATCAAAATTTGGTCAGTACAAAATTAACCGGGCGATCGAAATCGACCCAAGATTAAAATCCGCTTACTTGAAAGTCATTTCTTTCCGAAATATCTCAGATGGGAATGGGGTCTTTTAAGATAGGAAGAATTTGAAGAGGTGAATTTTGAACGGATGGATTTTGACCGGGTGGATTCTTTCTCCTTTGGATGGATTTCGACTTTGATGAATTTCATACCGCACAGACCCACGAAATTTACTGCCACAACATTTTAATTCAAACATTACACATTACTGCAATCACCGCACAACAACAGCAAATATGGAAAAACCTTATTGCTTCTTCTCACGCATAGAATACTGAGCACGTCCAATATCCGTACACAACTTCCAAAGATGGTCACAAATTCTCAGTGTTATATGTGTGCACTTCCATTGTTTAGGTAAACATTTAGCAACTTTGTCGGTGTTACTTCAAATCAAGCGACTCCGACATTATTCGCATCAAAAATCAAAATCTTCTCAATAAAGTGCCACTAAATTCAACGGCAATACGATACGACGATGCTGTGAAAATTCAAATGGCCCATACTAAAATGGAATTGATAGATTTGAGTTTATCTTTCAGAAAAAAATGGTAAAATTGTGTGTGGACAAATTTTATTAGCAGTTACGACGATTAGATAGATAGCGAGTTGCTCGTGGGACGATTCGACGCGGCAGCTATAAGATAAATCAGCAATCAGGTAATAGTGCGCGAAGCCGGACAGCATAGGCTAGAAATTGAGTTGACGTTCCCACGACTTGAGTATGAGGAGCTGCGATCTGCGCTAGGGATTTTGCTTTTATTGTGCGGATCGCATTATTGTAATGACTCAATTTATTTCCATATAGTGAAGATTTCACTGCATTTTAAGAGAAAAAAGGTTAAATAAAAGCAATTGTTGTGGATGCGTTTTATGAATCTAGGTCGCCTCAAATTGTATGCTCAGAAGCCCGAGGCCTGAACCGTATAAACGGCTACCTCTAATAGCCATCATCAATTTCCCCCCTTTATGAGATTATATATGCGGCAGATAGACAACAGCTCAAAGAAGAACATCGATATATGATGCCCCTAAACGGAGAAAAAAAAAATTAAATCAAAAATCACAGTGCGAAAACATGACGTTAAACGATCATTACATCACGACATAGTCGACAGGTATGATCGTCATATTATAGGCTGAGAAAAATCACTTCTAAACATGCAGTTTAGCGCCGTACGTATAGAACGCCTGCATATTGCACATATACGTACGACAAATGACGGACCATATGTTCCAATGTCTTTATGTTGGACTTTTTGATTAGGAATCGCGATAAAGTCGCGGACATCTTTTGTAAAGCGATAGAGAGCCCGGATCATGTGGGAAATATGAGGTTTGTTGCAATCGCATTTAATGTCGCACTTATGCGCTACGGTCATATTTAGCAAAATGAGGATAGAGATACACCGCAAAATCTGTTTGCCTTCATTGTAAATCCAACTGCGAGATTTATATTCAAAATTAAGCAATTTAGATTTAATGTGATTTTGCGGTTGTCGAATGATTGAGATGATTTGATATTTTGAGTTTATAGAATTTGGTGTGTGTAGTAATAGTGATAGATTTTATAATAAAACCACCAAAAATCGTCATAAGGTTTCATCAGACACTTTGGATCTCCGCGACTTTTGAGTAGATTTTCTTACTAGATCTGAAATCAATATTTGATTTAGTGCTTTATGTGCAAGATGACTCTACATTATGATTTCGATGCGTCTGACACGAAATCCCCCTGATCGAAATCCACCCGTTCAAAATCTAGTTGGATGAAATCCACCATTTTAAAATTCATTCATTTTATTTCTAGAACTTTAACCGATTTTCATTTTGTTATTAATAGTTATAAGATTTTCTATAGGGAAACGTCGGTGTAGAATTTTGGTGGAAAATCCATTCTTTCATAATCCACCCGAAGAAACAAATTATCATGGAATTAACATCGAACTGAGGTCTATTTGCAAGGAAAAGTAGGATTTTGGGCTGGATAAAAATTCATCTATTAATAATCAACCCGATGAAAAATCCATCTGCTGGAAATCCACCCTCTCAAAATCCATTTTATCAAAACACATCTGTCTAAAATGCAACCCCAACAAGTAAAAATAAAAAAAAAATGATAAAATGGATTTTGAGCGGGTGGATTTTTTTTCTTCGGCTGGATTATGAACAGATAAATTTTTACCCAGAACAAAGTGCTGTCCCGACAACGTTTCATTGCAAATAGACTTCATTTTGATGAAATCATAGAAAAGAATGATGCCAAGAGGAAGTTTTATCCTAAACCGACCAAACCCTTAACGAGTCGTCAGAAATTATTACATTCTGACTTTTTTCTTGCGTGTCTACAAATTTAAATAATTTTTACGTCTGATGAACAGTGTCAAAACTTTAGTGAAATTCGAAATGTGACGCGCTATAGCTCAGAATTACTAACAACAGCAATAACTTGTCAGGGTGGTGAAAAACTATTCGACTAATTGCACAATTCGATTGTGCGTGATGTGATTAAATGGGAAGTCCACAATAATATTTTTCTCACACTTTAAAATCGCCTGGGCGTGTTCTGAAGAAATCCGAGGACATCGTGCAAATTGATGAATCAATCCCATTTGCCTATAAATGATTTATAGACCCATTCAATAACAATTGACAGCTAATTCGCACTAGGGGCCAACCGAAATAACAAAAAACTTCACCATAATGCAATTAACAACAAAATTATAATTATCAGCATCAAATGATTTAACCTGTTCAACAAACTATGTATGCAAAACCATAACCGTGCACATACACCAATCAACCATTTTAACATTAAAGCGCGTTAATTTTCTTCACGACTCAAATATAATTTATCATTTTTATCATTTAACAATTTATTAAATATTTACTGGCCGCGCGAACAGAACAGATTCATCCATACTCGGTGATTACTTAATTAAGTAAATTTATGACGGTCCAGCGAAATGAGAATTTTATGTCTAAACATGTGCATGCATATACATAGATGCGGATGCGAGTATAGTTATCTTGTTCATTTTACATGATAATACAGGGTGGGCAACAAGTAACTTTCCGATGTAAAAAATTAATAACTTTTACATTTGTGAGTAATTTGTTAAATTTTTATTTTTTTTTGTAGACATTAAACTTGGGAGATTCCAATATGGAAAGGTATACCATCGCACACCGAACCAAACTAGTGTCATTATTTTTCGAAAACAGCCGTTCAGTAACTGCCACTCAACGTGCATACTGCCAATTTTATGGAGTTCGCAAATCTCCAGCAGCTCCAACTGTGCGTGCTATGGTGGCCAAACTTGAGCGATATGGGAATGTTGCAGATCAGAAACGTGCGGGCAGATCTCGTTCTGGACGATCGGCTGAAAACATACAGCTTGTTAGGCAAAGTGTTGGAGAGAACGATGAAACATCAACACGACAACGTTCAACACAGTTCGCTATAAAGCGAGGCACGATTTTAAAAACGGACTTACACCTTTACCCCTACATAACAAAATTGGTCCAGCATCTCCATCCTGGGGACCTGCCACTGTGTTTGGAATCCTCCAGGGAAATCCTAAATCTTGTCGAGAATGAGAAACGATTTCTGGAAAATTTAATGATGACCGACGAGGCGCACTTTCACCTATGCGGATTTGTGAACAGGCAAAACACTATAGATTCTGGGGCACACATAATCCCCAAAATGTCCAACAGCGTTCGTTACACCCACTTCGTGTATCTGTTTGGTGTGGCGTAACTTCAAGGAAAATTTATGGACCATATTTCTTTGGAAATGATCAAGGTGCCAGTCTTACGATCAATGGAGCTCGTTACAGAAGTATACTTCAGGACTTCCTTTTTCCACTTGTGCGAGCGCATAACAACAATGAGAATATGTATATATATATATAATATATATGGTTTCAACAGGATGGTGCAACAGCACACACCGCTCGTGAGACAATGAACTTGTTGCAACATCACTTTCCAAATCGTGTCAGCTCGAAAAATGGTAACATAAAATGGCCACCGCGATCGCCTGATCTGACAGCTTCAGACTTTTTTCTATGGGGCTACCTCAAAGAGAAGGTCTACGTCAACAAACTACAGACTTTACCGGAGTTGAAAGAGAACATTCAAGCGGAAACTGCGCTGATCACACCCGTCACACTCCATAACGTTATGATAAATTTCGTGTAAAGAGCCCAAGTTTGCGTGAATTCTAATGGCGCACACTTATTGTATATAATTTTCCACACCTAATGTAAAAAAAATACATAAGTTAATCCTAATTTGGCGATTTTTGTTTTTTATTTTAATCACTTTATTTAAAAGTTATTACATATATAAATAGGAAAGGGACTTTTTGCCCACCCTGTAGATGGATGAATGGCTATTCCAACCGAAATCTGTGCGCATGAACTTGTAGGGAATGCACTCTGAAATAAACGCCATACGTAATTATATTTCAGCAAAGCTATATTTTTCGTGATGATGGCTAATCGTCTCAATTAATCAAATCCAACATTTAGCTCATCGATGAAAAGTGTAGTGATGTGCGATGAGTAAAAATGCACACCATACGAGCTATAATATCACAAAACAGCAGGCTACTGAGAAAATAATAAATTGACGAGTAGATTTATCACGACATTCATATTGGCACATTTTATCATTAAAGCAATAGAGTTGTGATTTACCATAAAAAAGTGAATATCGTGATTTACCATAAAAAATTGGATGAATTAGTACAACATTCAGTGTCTGCAAGGTTTAAGACCATTCAGAGTTTTTTTGAATATCATAAAAAATAAAGAAATTCATAAGGAAACTTATGATGAATTCAGTGGTGAATTGCGTGGTTACTCTGTTGGGAAATATTCTGCCCGACTGATTTGAATGAAAACTCTAAAGAATCGCTTCTTAACCGATGATCCGCGGACCAGTAGTAGTCCCTGAAGCTATTTGAAGTGGTCCGCGAAGCCTGTGCTCGAGTTTTCATAATTTAGTGAAGAAATTATCAAATTTGATTGAACTCTTTGAAATCATTTTTGGCCAACCATTTTTGGCATCACAAACTCTACCGCTTCGACTGTTAAGTGATAGATGAATTTATCAGCACTTGGGTAGAGCGAAACTAGCTCAACACATTTTGAATGATTAGTAATTTCCAGCGATGACAGATGCAGTATGTTGGCTAAATCACCATAGCATGAAATTGTGTGTGATGCGAACACACCACTAGGAAAACAACTCAGGGGATAACTTTTAATATAATTCTTGATTCTCAAACCGCTATTCACCGACTCCAAAAGCAGGAAAACTTAGAAACTGCTTAGATTATGTTAAGCAACATCTTCTCTACCTCCCAACCGTTTGATTGTTCCCGTCCCCTTATAGTAGTAAAGTCTTGAAACAGCTTTTTTTTATATTAGAGCATATCTACAATTTAGTACACCCATCTAGAAAATCTACTTTTTGCTGCTTAATTTCCGGTTATTGCAGTCACATTTCCCAGAAGAAATGTGGACTGTGTATTTCGACGACAATTAGCATAAAAGGCAAAAACAAATTTCTCGTAAATTCTGTCAAGCATACTGTTACACAAAAATTTGAAAAATTTGATGATCATTTAAAAGAGATTGACCGACTATCTGCTTCTGAAAAACACACATCGATAGGGGCTCTTTGCATATTTTATGCAGCCACAACAGTATAGCTAGGCATTTTTTTTATATGTAGATAACCCTAAATTACCGTTATGAAAGTGTTCAAGAGAGGATTCCCAGAAAAAAAAAATATTTTTCGGTTCGGACCTAAATTATATAACAATCCTTCCGATCCGACGAGGAGTAGCTCTCTGCACGGAGTGTTATGTAATTTGGATATTATGTTAAGAGCTGTGCGAGCTACAAATTTGTCATTTACTTCTGTTCAATGAGAACTACAATTATAGACGTATTGCCAAACATAACATCTGACTTCCCTCCTTTGGGAGTACGCACGAATGTGGCATGAATTTGGACATCCTGTTTGGAGCCTCAAAAGCGAGGAATTCGTCATACACGACAATTTAGTACATATTAATGTTACCGTTATAAAGAATAGGGAATAAAAAAAATAGGAGCGCACGTATTGGCGAGTAATTTTGCCATTTGTTTTTAGAAGTCTCTTTTCCGAATTCTTAGTTTCAAAGTATTATAATTTGAGGTTTACTCATCCCATCACAAAATGACAATATTTCAACTATTCTGTTATAATTTACTTTGCAATTTCGAAAAAAAAATTAATGACTACATCCGAAAGGCCATTTGCGAATGTACCCCAAAGCCGCAGGGTACCACCGTCTCCTCTAATATTGAAAAAATGCCAGCCTCATGTTGAAATTTCGTAACATTTTACTCGAAATTTGTAAAGAGGAAGCTATGGGAAGCAGAAAAGTAATCAAAATACTGTGAACCATTGATCTAAGTTTGCACGGGTCCTGTGCGTCGAATTTATTTATTTAATTGGAGTTTCACTTTCGGACCCTAATATGAACAGCTCACTTCACAACACACAAATGTGTGTAGACTCAGTTATTTTATTTTTTTTAAATATATGTATGTATTTTGACAACAAAAATCACATTGTGCAAAATGTGGTAATAATGTAAAAATGAAAAAGAAGAAAAAAACAAATCGCCTATTCAGTGCTCTTTAACATGAGCGCCCGTCCTATATTTTTCTGTTAGCAAACTGCCTACAAATTTTGCAAGCTCCTGTATTGATATTGCTTCAAATACGCTGAAGCAGGGGTGTCAAACTCAAAAGTTGGACTGGACTAAATAGCACTGTCTTCAGATTCAGGCGGTCGTGCCGCCCAGTATAAAAATGTTTAAACGTTAACTAGGGAAACATTTTGAAAATGTAAACAACAAGTTAAAACACTTCAAGTTGGTTGATCGATCAGTAACCGTTATTTGCGCGACTCGATGTCGGATTTGGGACGTTTTTGGATTTTTGCATAAAATTTGACGTTAGTATCATTTAAATGCTATGTCATTAGGTACTAGTCATCCAGAAACATCAAGGGGACACAATAGCCAAAATTGTAAGGCTGAAAGCATAATCTATGGCTAAAAAGAGACAAAAAATCAGGTACTTGGGCTAAAATTGTTATGTTTACCAATATCCAATCCAAGTGATTTCCTCACCAAATGCAGGATTTCAAGGTCTTTAAAGCTTGGCCTTCTTTAAAAAAAAAAATTTCAATCAAGATTTCTAAAATACATGAAATGGACCAGTTTTTGGAAATTATGTAGTAGTTTTCTGTCTCAATTTTATAATTTATGTATTTTGTTATACACTTAGTTCGAATATCAACACTGCCATGCCGAAAAATTGGAACTGCGCGAAACTGCTCGAAAAACGGTCTTTTTCAATTTTTTATTTATAACTTCGAACTTTTGACTTTTCGATAAAAAAACATGAAACAATATTACACTGTATTAAATTCTCTACAAATTACGTCTGGGGGTTTTCTTTGGTCAGACCTACCTACGGTTCACGCGGTAGACGCCGCAAAAAATCAAATCTCCAAATTGTTAAAAAATATTTTTAAATTTAAGCAAATATGAAACTATACTGTGCAAGTGCATGTACATATAGAAACTGGTCAACTCACGTTGGAGGTATCAAAGAGTCCAAAACAATACAACAAAACTCAGTTCCAGACGCTGCGCTGGTATATTTGTAATTGATTTTTTGATTTTTTGTAAAAAAAAAAAACATGGTTACGATACGACCTCAGCTCTATACAATCAAGGCAAGGTTAAAATTGAGAAGACACTAAAGAAAAACCCAGATCTGGATTCTTATTCAAATGGTTTACAGACCCTGAAGAAATAGGGGAATTAGTCAATGCAGCTCAACAATTTCTCCTTTCTTTGTAAAGGTTAGAACAAACTGAAGTTGAAACTATACATTACATCAGCTTATAAGGTCATCAGCATCACTAATAGGTACTGCTGCACTCCCCCTACTAAATCAGTAGCCCAACAGCATCCCCTAAGAAATCAATACCAAATTGAGTAGTGGCTAAGTATAGAAAAAATATGTAGGAGAGCAGGCGAAATTGAAATTCGTACTCAGCACAAAAAAAAAGTAAAATTGATAAAAAAATGTCAATTCAATACAAAATTTCAAAATTATACAGCAAGTTTTGCTTTGAATCAGATTTCAGCTTTGGTGCTAGAACGTGCAGGCTTTTCGTAAATATTCGGCGCTTAGGGTGTCTCCTAATATTTTGAACCACATTTTTAGTTCAGAGCAAAGGGTTTATCCAATAAAAAAAACATGGCTTTAAAAATTACTTGTAACAGTAAAATTTTCAATCGAATCATCTTCTAAGAAGAAAGCTACGTTAATGGGACATGCACATGGGCGTAGCCAGGGGGGGCCAGGGAGGGGCGGTCGCCCCCCCCCCCCCTGGTTGATGAAGATGGTAAAAAATCCTTATCGATGTAGTAAAAAAATCACTGCACTATACAACATTTTCAAAAAATTTCTGCTGCTAGCGCAGCAGATGCCTTTTTTACCACTCCAAATGCCGCCGGAGAAGCCATGATATGATCCGGACAGTTTGCAGTCAGGAGGCGCATGCAAATAGGTGACAGCGAGTGGCCTATCGTAACTGACGAAGGCATTTCACTTGTGAGTGTGCTACTGTGGCTGCGTGGGTCCCATATTTCCTGTTTCATTTCATGGCTTCTGAGCTGGAGTACACAATTTCAACCGGGAAGATAGTGGAATTCAACTTATTTTCATCTAAAAGGGTGACAAATGGTATACAGCTTTGCTTTGTTAGCCCTGTAAGGTCATGATTTGTCGAATTGACTACGCATCATCAAATTTGTCCCATTTTTGGTGACAATTCTCATTATTTGGAGCTAAGTTTTCGTACAGCACTTACCGTGCCGATGTACTTGCCGGGTACAGACTAGACGAAGTAAGCAGGGTAAGTTGGATTTTTGGAAATTGGCGTCGTCGAAACAACGAAGGATAAACTTTGTGTAACTTTTAGAACACCAGTATTTCTTATGGCTGGTTGTCGATTCGACGATAAGTCTGTGTCCATACAACTAGCTCGTAACAAATATGTTTATTTTTGAAATGTATGACCTCTTTTTTCAAAAATTATGGAAAAAATATTTACTAGGACAAAAATAGGACCAATCAGGAAAATGGCTCAAAATTCTTCCTCATTTTAGGAAGATCGGAATCGGCTTCAAAATCTATGTTTTTCCATTCTAAATAAACTTACGATTAAAAATCTGTCAAATTTTATAAATATTTTGAGAAAGGTGATTTGTATGAGGCGTCAAAGTCGAGCGTCGTCGATTCGACGAAGCATGCATGAAGCATTCCGTACTAAAAATAAGCATGACCTTCCATGGTTAAGGACCTTGTAAAGATCGGGTCTCATATTTCAGTGTCTTTCAAGTTCTTCTCTTTCTTCTCAGTACCGTATAATCTTTGTGGGCCATGGTGCGTTAACTACCAGCAATAAAATTTTGCCACTGTTAGGTAATACTTTGATAAATTTAGAGGAAATCTTATTAAAACTGTTAACCATATTTCAATCAATAAAGGATTTATAAATATTCTGACGATGCTACTTTGCTAAGATGAAAGTGACAGACGAAACAAACTGATTTCGCAAGTGGAATATACAGTCCGCGATGCAAAAAATGCACTGAAAATAGACAAACTACGCTATAAAAGGCAGATATTGGAGGCCAGTTGAATGTAATCAGAATGCAGAAGAAAATCATTCTCATCTCCATTTTTTCAAAATTTCACTCTAAACTTAGCAAAAAAAAAAAAACAAGAAATGTCATGCGTGGCAGTCCACCAGTAAACTAGGGCCGCAGATGTGTAAGTGATATCCAATTTCCAAGATCTAAACTGCTGTTTTGTTGAGGTGTTCAGATCAGCAGCATGCCCAGCAATGTTATTTATCCCCATAAATGGATACTTGTTTACAATCTGAGCGACATCATTGTCCGTCACGTAGGTCGTGAGTTCGAAAAACACCATAAAATTAATTCGTTCACGGTGAGTCTGGAATCCATGACCCTGTGCACCAATCCAACCACAAACCAGGCTACTCTCAAATTTGCTAACAATATTTCTGCGACCGGAAATTTCAACTCCTAAGAAAATCATGATTTTGAAAAAATTGTGGGCTTGCCCCCCCCCTGACCGAAATCATGGCTACACCCATGGACATGCAGGCAACGCATACATTTTTTTTTTGCTAAAGGAAAGAACGATGGCGGACAATACTAAAGTGATTTATTTGGTAAATTAGATGCGCCAAAAGATGATCCACGCTTTTTACAGCAATATCGACAACGCTTCAGCCTATTCATCTAAAAAAAACTACACTTGGTTGAATGGTACCGAATAGTCGTACTCTGTCAACCTCGTGCGACTAATTTGTCGTCCACATCGTATTATTTATTACAAAGCCTGAAAAACTAATGTACCGCTGGAAAAAATGCAACGACCCGAAAGCGCTGAAAAATAACAACGAAAATCTGACGACAAACTGAATGGGTATAAGAAAACCATCCAAATATTTTAATTCACCGGAAAGATGATAAATAATTGTCCGCAGGTATCTGCGGGTTGGGAGCCACTGCCATAGACCAACCAATCACAGCCTGAAGGATGAAGACAAGTTCATCACCTTCAATGTTTTAACCTTAGAGAAAGCATAGCAAGCATTGCATATTTTAGTCCAGAGTGGCTAAGTATGTGATCACACAACCCATATGTGTTTGACTCCAAATTTATTTCACTACACTCGACGAATTACATATTTCAAATGCCAAAATAATGCCGATGCAATTATTAACCCTTCTGTCGCCGCATACGAGCTATTATACCTGAGGTTTAGCTGAATCTTCTGTAAAATTAATTTCATTTTTTGAAGAGGTCTAATTTTAGTTCTACACACAGTTTAAATACTTTTTTCGTTTCTTTAGACATAGTTTATAGTCCAATAATATCGTATTTTCGTCAGGAAAAAAATACAGAAGTTTATTACTCAATTTTGTTATATGTATTTTGGGGCGCTGATTCCGAATATCAACTTTGCACCCTAAAAAACGTGCCGCAACCTTTAAAAAAGGGGGAAAGGGGGGCATTTTTTCGGGTTTTTGTGATTATTTCAAAAACGGTAAGAGATACAGAAAAATGGTCTAAGGACGAAAAAAACTACATAAAATTATCTTTGCAATGATATATAACACATTAGAGTTTAATAGCATATTTCGGCGTTAGAATAGAACATAAATTAGAATATTTTCATTTTAGACCTTTTTTAAAAGCTCCATAACTTTTCAAAGAATGTTTGTTCAGCTGTAAAGTTTTGTATAAGTATTCACAACAAGTTTAAGATAATTTTAACGTAAACATTGAGTCGCTCCGGTCAAGGACCTCCATTATCCCCCCATTTAAATTTTTCAAAACGGCATATCCATAACTCCCCCCAAAATTGGAGCAGAGTGCTTAATTTTGCTTTGTTGCGATTGGAGGTCATAGTCACCCCACCCACCAAAAATCAGCTCATTCGGATAAAAACTAAGGGCAGGGGTCGTACGCATTACACAAAATAAAAATATAGGAATATAGGAGAAAATATAGGAGTTATATAGGAGGTATTTTATTTATAACATATCATCACACATACACATATGGCCATCAAAATAAGTACACCCCTTTTGTACCATTTTATTCATGATTTTCATTGCATTTATTATATTGTAATACTCGAAATGGATAGTCATGTTAAGAACTCGGATACAAAAATGCCAGGAAACCCGAAAAAGAAGATGGCTCACCCCTATTTTCTTGGTCCCGACCGGAATAAACTCGGAAGTGGATAATGAGCTTGGTCCAAATAATAAGTACGCCATCGTTTTTTAACTTTTTTCACAACAGGTTCCGACTTTTAATCAGGATTTGTGTTTTGTTCCTTTTTTGGTGTGCAACTAACGTCAAATTAAAATCAAAAAAATACTTAAAGGGCGAAAAACGCGTAATCGGCCTATAGAAAGGCGTGTGGTGTCCAAAACTTTGAAATTGCGGTCAAACTATTCGGTCAAATTATTCGCTCAATCATGAAAGGAATCGGCTGACCGTGCATTCACTTCATAATTCACTAAGAACTAAAGAAAATCAGACGGAACTACGATAAAGTCCATAATAAGGCTCTCAAGGATAATTGACAATCACTATGGCGAAAAAAGTTCCCTTGGCATTATTGATGCTTATCGCGGGAGTATTGAAAATATTTCATCTCACCAAAAAGTCAACGGAAGACTACAAGAAGTAAAGCAATTTTGGCGAATAGATTCGAAGTTTCCTTCGCCATCGAAAAAAATATGGACTGTGCGATCAATTATGGAGTCCTCCTTGGTCAAGACAAAACAAAGAAATATTCAGAATATTTTATTTTAGTTCTGATATCGTAATAAATTTAAATCATAAAGGACTCCTATCGAAATATTCTTTGTTTAAGCGAAAAATAAATTTGATCAACGCTACATCAAAGGACTTTTTCCAACTGGGGCCTAAATATTATGGTCAATGGGTTTTTTCTGAGTTTGTTGTCATTCAAATGCATCTAGTAACCGTTACAGTGAGACAATTCCAGTATAAGAAGTGTCTGTTAAGAATCATATCGCATTATGTTGAAGAATCTATACCAGTTAGGTGATCATTCCAGCTGGATAATAACTTTAACCACACCTCATAAGCTGGTGAACGACCAGTTTCATTAATAAGGAGTGTAATTTTTTACTTGGTGAAGTCGTTTACCGAACTTTAATTCATTTGAAATTTCGGGAAGAATAATTAAGTTAAAGAATTGGAAAAAGGTATTCCAAATCATAAGGGTTTTCTTGAAGTTACTTGGTATACGATACCGTTTGGAACATGCCGCCAAATTATCGCCAGAAATTCAACAAGAACGGATTTTTCTCTGAAGAAAAGTGGACAATATGATGAGAAATAATGAAAGACAGTAAATTCTCGTCGAATTAGAGCATTAAGTTGGAACTAAAGCTAGTTTGAATTAAATTAGTTGAAATGTATTTATTATATTTTGTGCAGCCTTTTTTAGTCGCCTCATACTTTTTAAGGAAAATGAGACCTGTTATTTATATTAAATTGTTAATGTTTATATTATTTAATTAATCGCCAATTAGGTAACAAAATATTATCAAACGATTTTTATTTTCTTTAATAACCGCTTGGCTAAATACATATGTAATTTGACTGTACTTATTTGTTTGGTCATGTGTGTATATTTCTTCACATTTATTTCTTTTTATGTATCATTTCGATTTCCTTTTCAAATTGTTTTATGTTTTCAGTACATATATTGGAATTTTTCAAACTCGTGTCATGCAATTTTTAGCCTTTTTTTAGCATTTTTTAGAGAGACAGATGAAAAATATTGGAATATATAGGAATAGGCGCAAAATATAGGAGAATATAGGAGGTGCGATACAAATATGGGAAATATAGGAAATATAGGAGGAGTACGGACCCTGTAAGGGTATCTCCCATACAAAGTGACCCATCAGGAGTTTGTTCTACGTACTTGTACGTACTACTCATTTTATAAACTGTAGAACAAAGTTGTCATGGGTCACTTTGTATGGGAGGTACCCTTAGTTTTTATCCGAATGAGCTGATTTTTGGTGGGTGTGGTGACTATGACCTCCAATCGCAACAAACCAAAACTTAGCACTCTGCTGCAATTTTGGGGGGAGTTGTGGACATGCCGTTTTGACAAATTTAAATGGGGGGATAATGGGGGTCCTTGACCGGAGCGACTCAGCGTTTACGTTAAAATTATCTTAAACTTGTTGTTAATACTTGTACAAAATTTTTCGGCTGAACTAACATTCTTTCAAAAGTTATGGAGCTTTTGAAAAAGGTCTAAAATGAAAATATTCTAATTTATGTTCTATTCTAACGCCGAAATATTCAATTAAACTCTAATGTGTTATATATCATTGCGAAGATAATTTTATGTAGTTTTTTTCGTCCTCAGACCATTTTTCTGTATCTCTTACCGTTTTTTAAATAATCGCAAAAAACCGAAAAAAATGCCCCCCTTTTCCCCATTTTTTAAAGGTTGCGGCACTTTTTTTAGGGTGCAAAGTTCATATTCGGAATCAGCGCCCCATGATACATAAAGAAAGAGTGAGAAAAAAACTTCTGTATTTTTTTCACGGATTGGTACTAAATCGACACGATATTACTGAACTATTATATTTCGCCGAACGTTTGATCGTATTTGTGGCCGTCAGTCCCTTTGTATATGGAAAGGGGTGGAAAAGATTGTTGAACGATATATTTCACCAACATATAGGACCAATGGTCTGTCTAGATCTATATGCCAACAGAAGGGTTAATTATCACGTCGGCATTTTAAGAGAGTAATAAATATTACGCGGATTTTATATTCTCAATTGTAAACAAAAAATTGGCATTTGAATTAAATTTTCACACATACTATGAACTGCAATAGTGTGAAAACGGTGTCATTTTTATTTTCTGATGCCCACTCTGGACTAATGCATGCACCTGGGTTGCTATGCTTTCTCTAAGGTTTCAACATACGCATTTATGTTAATACAACCTGGCCGCGGATCGCACAAAACTGGGAGGTGGGAGTTTATGCCGTATATATTTCGCATTTAATTCTTCGTATAATTTATAATGTTCAATGAGAGTTATCCTTCAACAAAGAACATCCCTTTAATTCACTGGAACTTACAGTTGACGAGCACGTATCTCAAAAACTGGTGACCATAATTCGACATTCGATTCTGTACTCCACAAGAGACTTACGCCTCAATTCTAAAGTTGAAGGGTCACATAAATAAAAGTTAGCCTTCTTTTGATGTGCATTTTTAAATGTAACATAATGCCAACCAAGCCAAGTCTTTTATATATATTTTTCATCTTCAATTAGG